>UELX01003576.1:0-22571 GCA_900480035.1 Eupelmus urozonus
CCCCCCCCCCCCCCCCCCCCCCCTTCATAACCGTGACGTGCATAATCCGAGCCTGCAGGTGAGCTAGCTCCTCTTGTCGGCGGGACGTCAAAGCGCGCACGCGCGCAGCAAGGTGCAAGCGTGTCTAGCTCGCGCGCGGAGATATTAAAGTTTCTTAAGAACGCGCGGGGAGTTTGATTATTAGCGCGGAATGCGCGCGGGAAGCGCGGGAGCTGGAAAAGCGAGGCTCGCAGGCATCGAGGTATTTTAACGGGGGGCTTCGAGGATGGCTGGCTTTGAGCGCTGCCTGAGCGAGGATGGGCTTGGTTATTGAGGTTGTGAGGGGTTTTGATGGGTTGTTGAGAGGATGAGATGTGAATTAATTTTGGTGAACGGGGTTTTTTTTTGGTGGTTTTGTTTGGTTGAGGTTGGTTTTGAGTTGGAGGAATTTTGTTCTGTGTTTGTCAAAAGTAGTACTGCTTTATTCTACAGTTTTGAACAAATTTACGACGTTTTGTAATAGTGCCATAGATTCGGCTTTAGAAGTTCGTGCAAACACTTTATTCTCAAGAAAGTATGTTCAAAGTTTAAAGCTGCTCAGTTAAAAACTGTGCCACAAGTATGTAGTTTCGTGGTGAAGGCGTGAAACTTTCATAAACTGATTTAAATCATGCGGAAAAACAATTTCTGTATTTCATCTTCTCTTGTCTATTATATTTAACTCACTGCCAAAAGCCACAACTGCTAATAATGTCAAACCGTTTCATGTTACCATTTCATTGTAGTCTCGGTTCTATACTTGACCGAAAAATGATCATAGAAATAGCATAGTTCGTTTATTGAACATTGATATTCACGAAAAAATTAAGAGTCTAAAAATTTTAGTGCAGAATAAATAACAACCCTGCGTAAACGACAACGCTATAATTCACCAAATTTTTACACCTCTCTCAAAACGCAAACAAGCATAAAGCTAAATCAAATCCAAAATACCCGCTCGCAATGCCACAAAGCCTCAAATTTCCACTACTATCAAGCCCCATCCACATCAGCGTGCCAATCCTCGTGATCCGCATAACTCATTAATCCTCCCAGCTGCATGGATAATGGAACGCGAAAAAGCCAACCCCGGCCGACAAGCTCGAGCTCCCGCGAAATAATTAAAACGTGCATTATCCCTTCTCTTGGCGTATATAGTTTCGCCTCTCCCATCAGTGTCGGAAAGTGCGATTCGCTATTACAGTGACTTCCGCTGCGTGCGCAGGTGCGCCGAGGAAAAGAAAGGGAAGGACGAGTGGTTGAGTTTCTTTTGATTTTCGAGCTTGGGGAGTGATGAAGGAAAGGTTTTGAGTAGGTGATTGGAAAAATATTTAGCGAAACGGAATTTGATAGAGTTGGGACTATGGTTCGATTATTCTGAAAATATTGTGTGATAATTGATAAAAGAGAGTGTTGTATGTAGTCCGTAAGATAACATTTTATGAACTGTTTTTCAATTTCACAGTGTGTAAATCTTGAAAAATTTTCGAAGCGAAATAACAACTAGCTATTATTAATAAACAAAAGCATAAACTATCAATAAACGTTTGAAAATCCCGTCCGCCTCAAATCGTTGAATTAACAATTTCTTAATATCTAATAAATATACAAAAACCACTGGGCAATAAAGAAAAAATACCGTTCAACGTTAAAAAGTCGAAGGCAAGATTTACTTTACGAGCGCGGATGAGCGTGAAACAACAGAACCGTAAAAATCAGGGCGATTTTCAGTAGCGCGCGCCGAGCTGAGGGAAAATTCGAGCGGCTTTACATATAAATCATATCTCCAATATGGATCGACTCCGAAGAGCCCATAAATATTCAGGAGGCAAATGATTATTCCTTTTTCACATTCCAAACTCGATTACGATAAACTAATTTATTTTTCTATTATACCATTCTATTCGTGCGTCTGCTCTTGTAAATCGATCCACATTTTTTGTTTTTAAGACGTGGGCATAAGAAAATTGTAGATCGTAAAAAGAATTAATATAAAAGCTTATTCGATTCGATTTGTTAATTAGTACTTCCTTGCGGAGCGGTTGAAGAAAATTGTTTAAACAAGCATTTTAATAGTATAATGAAAATAATTTTCAACGCAGTAAAAATGGCTTGAGACGCAATTAGAGATGATTCGAAAGAGCGCAGCAGCTTCTTGTACTTCTGTAATTAAAATAGCGAAGCTCAAATGTCGAGCTTTATAGCAAAAAATCAAGTTATGAATCATTACTTTAACTACTTTCATTGACTCCATCCCGTACAAACGCTCGGCTCTTTACTGTTTTAATCTCCTCTATAAGGACAAGTAATAGAGCAATTACTAATGCACTAAAAGAACATCATAAAAATGTAGAGACACGGAATTCGCGTACGGTGAAATGTATATAATCCGGCATTAACATCCCTGCTGCCATAAAAAGAATAAATTACGACGAAATCCTATCTCCTATTTAAATTTTTCATTCCACGCTCTAAAACTCCAACACCATGCATCTTTCCCTCTCAGCAAAAGGAAAAACACCTCAGCATCTGAATAACGAGCTTGCATCCTCCTCTTCTAAAAAAAAAAGACCTCTCGATCAGGCGAACAAAAGCCCCCACGCCCTGCGTGCACAAAACCGCCCACAAGGCAAATGGAGCTTGGTGTATGTATATAAGAAGCCATAGCCGCGCGGGACTCGATCATCGCATCATAACGCCGTGAGACAAAGAATAAAGAGCGAGGATCGCCTACGGCCGAATCAATCAAAACAAACACGCGCACGGGATCTTAAGAGTTTCTCGCGGAAGTAGCGTTATACGTTGTTGAAGTGGACGAGCTGCGTATGCGGCTCACGTAAGGTGCGAAGTGCCTTGACGCCTTGAGCTTCGGGCGGCTTTTTTTAATGCTGAGATGCTGGCGGTTTGGTGGGGGATGGATTAGTTTGATGAGAGGATTTGACTTGTTTGAAGTATGCTTGCGTTTGAATACTTTTTCAATGTTTCATCTGTATATCGAATTTGAAGTCGTTATATCTAGCTGAAATTAAATATTCCAGATTATTTTTGAACTGATGTGAATATCTAGGCTTTAATCAAAGCTTTGTGAAGGCGTAACTGTACCATCAATGACGTACGTACCGAGCGAAACAATTTCTCGACTGTTCAGTCGGTCCGGAATTCCGTCAGGAGTCTAGATTAGAGAATACGGGCTGCTAGAGTATATTGTCTTTCCGGCTTGATGGAGCAGTATTGTGTATGTTTATTATAAGCGGCGCCTTGACTTTAACGAGGGTCCAGCCATTATCTAGTCTCCTGCAATTTCCCGAGAGTCTACGTTTCTCTCCAGACAGTGACAGCAATTATTCGATGCTCTATAAACTCGTATCCTTTGTTATAATTGATGCGCTGATGCATATAGAAATGGCACAGCCAAGAGCCAAGTTATCGACGAGCTCTATACAATCTAAATCCCATAATCCCCTGATACACTATTAAAATCACGTAAATCAATGCAGCCACTCTACCAATCTCAAAAATCCCTTTCCCCAACGCACCGTACCTGAATCCGTAAACAAACCGTTCGCTTAACCCAACAAAAAGCCACGTCCGATAAATTTCCAAGCCTCCGCTTAAGGACAGGTGAGCGGCCGATCCGATATCCTTGCAGTCGACGCCTCTGCCAGGGGAACCAGTTGTCCGAGTCATCCCTGCGAAATCGGCGCCGCACCCACGCAAAAGAGAAGAGACGCGAATTTACAATGCAGCCGCGGCGCTCGCGCGTGAAAGATAAGATCGGCGCGCCCACGAGGCTGCATCGGTCACCCACTTACTTGCCGTGAGAGGCTTTAATAACGGGGCTTGCCGTGCTGAGGACGGGGCTTTTAGAGTGTCGATTTGATCGGTCGTTTGGGATGCTGGCTGAGGGATTGTTCTTCGTGGGGTTTAAATAGGAGTGATGTTGCGTGGGGTTTGGGTGAGGAAAAGTTTGTTGTATGATGGTTTTTTTTTATTGGGTGAGGTATACGTAGATTTTTGTTTTTGTTCGAGTTTGTGCCTTTTTAAAGTGTGATTCGTTACTGAGATCTGGTCGGTTAGTGTCTTAAAATTGAATACGAATAATGTTTTAATGTTTTTTTATATTCTAAACCTACTGATAAAATAATTGATTATAGGATACTATGTGCTGTATTCGTTTATTATTTCTTAAACACTTTATAAGTTGGTAACTGTTTATGAGAGTTTAGGTAAGTTATCACGCCATTATACGGTAATTTCAACAAAGTTTAAAAACTTCATTAAACCGGATTAATTTTGCAAAAAGTCAACGGAAATGCATTTACTTTTCTGACAATTTCAGCTCGCAAGTGATTAAAGTAAACCACTAAAACCACAAAAGTACAGTTAGTGCAGCATCAAATTTCTTGCCGCAAATTCATTTTCGTTTCTACGTGACTTCTTATCAATTTCACAGTGAGTGAAATGAAACATGCGAAAAAATAGGTTCGTTCTATTAAAATAATTATTCTTATCATTTTACTTCTGAACCACCAAGGATATTTAATACCACATGAAGTTTGATATAGTTTTCAAACTTGATTCATTAATAAAATATTAAAAAATTCATTTCCTTTGAAATCAGATAAACAAACGTACAATATACACTCCTAAAAATCAAAAGATAATTCATTCTCCAATCACTCAACTTACAACTTAAAATCATCAAACAAAAACTCACCTTCTAGGAGAAGTCGCACTGTTCGCCTGATGCTGCGGACTGACCGGCGCACTGGAACTCGCCGAACTAGCACTACTGCTCATCCCCGTACTACTAGCACAGGTGCTCGTCGACTCCGCGGAGCTCGGCGACCTGGCCGCCAGCGCGGCGGCCTGCTGCTGCTGCCTCCTGCGGCCCATCTGTCTCTGGGGGCTGCTCCCCACGCTCGTCGACGTCGTCGTCGTCTGGTTGGCGCTGCCATTGGCACTGGCTGGGTTAGGCCGGATCGGCGCTGGGGCCGAGGAGGGCCTCAGGAGGCTGCCGGTCGCGTCGTTGCTTTGGACAGCCAGGATCTCCGGGGCGATGAGCGCGATGTCTGGCAGCGAGTTTGGTTGGCTTGGTTCTGAGGGCATGCGGAGCTGGCGCAGTCTACGCATGGAGGCGCGCAGCCAGGGCAGCGTGCCGGTGTTGCTGGAATGAGATGAGAGTTGTGTTATAGCAATGTTTTATGGGAATATGTTTATGCTAGATTATTTTTTTTATAATGACTTGGTTGGCATTGACACTTTTTTTCCTATTATTGATTATTGATAATCCTAGATAATCGGTGATCTGGAAAATTTGATGGTACTTCAGTCGGCGCTTGGAAGGTTTGAGTTAAGTGGAACGAGAATGGAAATGAAGAGCAAAGTTCGTTTAATCCCTCTGAGTACAACGACATAGTGATTGAAAAAATTAGGTGGATTACGATAAATCCTATTGTATGACAATAAAAACACAAAGTTCACCTGTTGCTTTTGTTACATTTTGCATATAGATAACGTATTGGCTAATGATCACGAGAATCAGCTTTAGTTGAGTGTATCTACATCTGCGATGTATGTTTAAAAATGTTTGCTCTATGGGTAATAAAATTTGACCCCTCCACAATGTTTTGTAATCTTACTGTCTTCGTTACAGAATTAAGCTGTTTGCATATCAGCAAATATTTAAATCTTAAATACGTTTACTTACATCTAGCAGTATTTTTAACAAAAATTAAATAAATTAATATTTTATCTTATAATTATTATTATTATTATTATTATTATTATAATGCATAGAATAAGACATAATAAAAATTTCAATAGAGATTTAATTTATAATATTTAATTTAATAACTAACGACTTAAATAATTTCTGCTTTTCATTACCCATCTGCATACAAAACACGAAAAATCTCAAGTAAAAAAATATCCGGTAGCCAAACTAGCGCGCCCAACCAACGAAAGAAAAAAATGTAGGTCAATCGAGCCTAGTGACAGCTGGCCTGGAGTGCCTCTCGACATGCGCCGGAATAAATTCGCTTTCATGCTTGCATCGAGAAAACATCTCTATTTACATCAGCCAGCCCGCGAGCAGCAAGTTAAACAGCAAACTCATACGAGCGCAAAAAAAATTATTTACCCATAAAAAATAAAACGATAAAACAACTCGTCGCTAATCGAGCGCGAGATTCGAAACCAGCGCGGAAAACAACAGATCGATTGTCCGGTTTGGAAAAGCGTTAAAGTAATGGCCGAAAATTACAAGCGGATAACGCGTGTTTCAATTAAGGAGACGTTACGAAACGAAGTGGATTTCCTTTCGTTTGAGGAGCGTCCGTCGTGACTCTTCGGAAACAATACGCGACGCAGAATAGAAAGTTTAAAACAATTAACTCATTTACACTCGGCGCTGCCGGTCCTGGAGGAACAATTACTTTCGTTTTCGTCTTTTATCGCGACGAGTCAATTTAATGAAGTAAGAGTATTGTGGCTGTAATAATAATGTTTACGCGCTCGGAAATCGTTAAAGTGGAAAGTCTAAGTTTTTTTTTAAACGAATGGTTTTTTTGAGTTAATAAAAAAAGCATCGATTTTATTTATATTATTTGAAGTTTTAGGTCGCAAAGAAAAGCTAATAGAGACATACAGTTTTTGTTGATAAGGCTATCAGGTTCATAATTGTAAGACAATAGTTAAAATTGCATACACCAACCGATAACGCTAAGTAAATTGTCAAACAACCGCGCAAATAAACCGCTTCATAAAAACTCTTCAAAAACTTTAAAAAAAAATCACTCGCACCACACTACCAACCAAAACCCCAAACACCAAAAAATAAACGCAAATCAAACCCTCACAAACCCACCCTCTCCACCCACAAATCAAACCCACCCGGCAATCAATCCCCCCACCCGCAAAATCATCAAAGACCAACCAACCGAAAAGCTAACGAGCCCCATTGTCCCTGCAACCTCGACGCACCCCCACATTGTCCCAGCCGTATACGCATCCACCTATCCTCCTCTACGTGAACGTGACAGCATCCGCTGCAGGGACAGCGCGCGCGCGCAGGGCTAATGAAGACGCGAGCGATACGCGCATGCTGATTTCATTGCTCGGATGTTTAGGAGGAAATTTGAATGGGAGGAAGGTCGAGGTTGATTGGTTTGGTATCACGCGTGGGAAGACGTGACGCTGTGGAATTGGAGTGTTTTTGCGAATGAGTTTTTTTGGATGTTGCGTGGGATTCGCGCGGATTTTGTTTTATGGCCAGAGGGTTTCCTGGTTCTTATAAGGAGATAAAAGTTTGTTTGAGGCGGAGGATAGTGTGTTGCTAAGTCGAATTATATGCGAGAGCGTTGAACGATAATAAAGGTTAAACGAAAAAATCGTAAAAGTTATCTTTGTTACTTTGAGGAAATAGTATGTAGGCTTAAAAATGAAATTTATATTATACAAGCGTTAATTTACCTAACTGTTATGCTTGCGTTCGTTCTATTAAATTAATTAAACGTGGAAAATCAAATTATTAACCTTTAATTTAATCCAGCAAAACATCATCGTAATAAAGGAATACAGAATAAAACTGTAAAAACATTCCCTATACTCACGCATAATAATAACTATAACGCACAAACTCCATACATCGCGGAATATTAAAATATTTTAATTCAATATAATTACGAAAATAAACCGAGCGCACGCTGCGTGCATGCATTAAAACGAAAAACGCCGATCAATCATACTAACAAGAAAACTAATTAACCACCATCGCGTCGATAATCCAGCGTAATTAATTAACGTCTCATTACAAAGGTGAGGTCCGCATCGTCGAAATTTTTTCCGATCGAAAAGTACTAGCCTCGCGTTAAGCGATGCACCGTAAGGGTAATTATTAAAACAACTATCTCGCACAGAGCGGCTAGAACGAGTGCACTAGTTGGATGAGCAATCGAGGCAAGTGAACGACCTCTCGGAACAGGTTTTAAAATCATAAGTGAGTTTTAAAAGCGACTTTTTTAGCGTTTAAAAACGTGTTTAATTTAAGATTTTTTTAGTAGTGTTTTTGAGTATGGAGTTTTTTTTTTATCGGTGATTTCTAATTAGTGAATGAAAAAATTGTCGGAGGATGGAAAATTGATTATTGAGTGAATGCTCACGTGACGTTTTATTTACTTTCACAAAAGGATCCGTATCTATTGTATGCAAATGTCATTTTGATTAGATTTTAGGAAAAAAAAAAATTTAATCAATATTGTCGCCACTTATAAATTGAAAAGAATTTTTTTTATTTTATAGTTTATGGCACACTTCATTCTTCACATATAACATTTCTAATAAAACGCACTTTCTTCAATGTAAATACATAAATACCTTTCTCTCTCCCTCGACTAACAAAACCAATCAAAAACTCCTAAACAAACCCCACAACCCTCACTCCCAACCAACAAACAAACACCACCCACCCCCATCACTCCCCCACAAAAAAACCATCACAAAACCCCACAAAACCCTACCTCTCATCATTCCCAGCAATCACACTCCTCTCCTCACTCCCAGCCTCCTGATCGCCGGCTGCTCTCACGAGTTGCGCGTCCTCGCGACTAGCGGCGGTAGCGTCCGGCTTTCCCGCCGCGGCGACGGACATCGCGACACTGGCTGCTTGCCGCTCGCGGCCGGCCCCCGGCGACGGGCGCATGCGCCCGCTCCGCGGAGTGGTGGGGGAGCCACGCCGCCGCTGCCGCAGCTCCTCGGCGCTGCGCGCCGTTGCTGCTTCCTGCTGCTCCTGCGGGCAGGAGTCGACCTCCTCGACCCAGGACCAGTCGACTTCCGAGCAGGACGATGACGAGGAGGGCGAGCTGGTGACGCTGGCGCTGCTGCCGCTGGAGAGCGATGAGGGCGGGCTGGAATTAAGGGTTGAGAATTATTAGTCTGGTGGTTGAGAGAGGAATTAAAAGAATTTTTCTTGTTTTTCGTATTTATTATAGGAGGATGTCGAATAATTTAGAAGAGCAAGTATTTTGCAAGGATTCTATTTTTAGGCGGTTGAGTTACCTGGAATTTAGTTTTTAACTTTTGAGGGACAAAGTCCTGGTTGGTATGGTATATGTCTTATAGTAGAAACAAGTTTTTCAACATTCGAATTTTTTTTACTCTTCACGCGTGATTTCAAGGCTAACTGTGACCACCTTATTAAGCGCATACAATTGCTTCGACCATCTCTACAGTATAGATGCATTATGTTTTTTTTTGTAAAGTTATTATCTATAATTAGGTACGATTAATTCTTTATATGTAGAAGTTATTATAATTTCATGTTTTTATTATAACAAATGGAACATTTAATAATTATTGTAATGCATTTATATAGATGTAAAATTAAAAAATAATCAGAAAAAAATTTTAGAATAATTTGAGAAATTTACAAAATTCTTAATTTGTAGAAATCAGAAACTTTCGTTATCCAATTTTTTGTAGCTTTCTATTAATTAAAAAATTAAATATTTCTTTTTCCCCGCATTTTACGTAAGATATAATATTCTCCGAGTATTCATCTCGAAATAAAAAATTATATGGCGCGATGTAATTATTGTACAAAGTGATTATTACAGAGCATGTAATCATCTTCATTTAAAATAATATAATACTCATATCATGTTAAATTATACTACATTATTCGCATATACCGATGCAATTGCAACCGTTATTGTATTACTTTTAATAACTACAACTATTTTAAAAAGTATTTAGAAGATGATTCAATTTAAATTTCGTTGTACTTTCGATTCAATGCAGCAACGTACATATCATATCACCGCTAAGCTAATCAAATAAAATCATTAAAATCATAATACAGTAATGTAGCATCAAAATATTTAATCCAACTCAGTATAAACTAACGCTCCCACTCAATATTCCCTCCACACGGAACTTAAAACAGGAAAACACTGGCTCTCCCCAGTGTCCAGAGGCGCCGTACAGCGGCGACAAAACGAGACTGGCATATATACATATATATTTAAGACAGAGAAGCTCCCGGTGTGCCAGGGGAATCCCCCGCCTCTCTCTTTCTTTCCTTCTCTTTCACACTCGTTTCCGCTGCACTCTTGCGCTGCTGCAGCGGTAAAAGTAAAACTCGAAGAGTGCGTGTATATATACACACGGACGAGATTCTGAAGGCGCATATATACACGCGCGCTCACGAGGAAGAGGAAAAGGATAATAACTCCTCCCCTCCGCCAGTATAGAGCCAGGCCGAAACTCGCCGCGCTTTTGATGTGTATTACGCGCAATGCGTGAGCGCGGGGCAATTATGCGCTCGAGGAGAGAGAGAGAGAGGAAGCGAGGGAAAGAATGGATTTCTTCGCCTTTGTTCGGAGAGTTGGTGTACGGTTGATTTCGGAGAAAGTGCGCCGACTTTTTTCCGTGAGCGGGTAGGGGTGGGTTAGGTGGCTGGAGGCTTGTTAGAGGAAGGTCGGAGAGGTTGTGTAGGAGGATGATTGGGCGATGAGGTTTTCGAGGAAGATTTGATGGGTGTGAGGAATGGTGGTTTCTGGATGAAGAGTTATATATTGTCGTGTTGTTGTAGAGGTTGTGCGAGATGATTATTTAAATTTAATTGAAAGAGTATGAAGATTGAAAATTTATATTTGAATTTCATTATTAATTATTTTTTATACACTATAAACACTCACGTGTGCAATGTTTGGAAGCCTGGAAGAAATGATATGGGTGTGAAATGGCTAGTTAATAATGGTTTATAAACTAAAAAATGGCCAAAAAGTAGCCAATTCTTCAAAAGATTTCTTTTTCGACACAACCATTTATATATTTAGTTTTTCTTTTTAATAATATTAGCAGCTGTAATTATAGGCTGATTGTACAAAAATAAACAAAATCATATTTTGTTAAAATTTTACTTTTAGTAAGTTTTATGAAAATAATATCGTATTTTTATAAAAATACAGTAATAACAGAAATAAAAAAAGAAAAAATAATCACGGAATTAATATAAAAACAAAATAAATCTTAATCAATTTCGTTCAAATAATAATTTATTCAAGCTATAAAAACCATTAATAAACCATTTTTTCAAAAAACATCATAAATCTAAGATATATCTAATTATTAGTTGTTGGTCTATAATTACTTAAATTTATACAAATTTGCGAAGTTTAAAAGTATATTTAAAAATCTGATACTTTATTGAGCTTTTAAATACATGACTTGATTCAAAAATAGTGTGAACTCAATAGTAATACAAAACTGAACAAAGAATATTGTTACACGAATTTTATTCTTAATTTTTAGAAAAACATTTTCATTTCCTGTTTTTAAGGGCATACCACTAATTGGAATTAGCAATTCAGATAAAAGATAAACATGGACACTCAACATCTGCTTGAGCCTATTGACAAAAATCTAAATTTAGGTTTGTAACAAACTTAAAATGTAAATTGACATAATTTTGAATTAATTACGTAGCTTGATAGTATAAGAAATGCTATAGCAAAAACATGTTCTTGATAAATATTCTCTTTTTTATTGACCTATTGTTTCCGCTTTGTCCGGCTACCGAGTACTTAATTTTATCTTCTGCGTCTTTCATACACCTCTCTTGTCCTTAATTCCCCAATCAATCCCATATCTCCCCCAAACTCACAACAAACAAAAAAACCCCTAAACCTCCAACCACCACAACCTTCTTATCACCAACCCACGTCTCCCCACCAAACCCTCGAACCACAACACACCTTTTTCTCGAATTCCTCCGAACAATGATAGACCCCACATACGCAGCTGGCCGAAGGCCGCTGACTAAGCGCTACACTAGTAGACTCACCACGCTTCCATGGCTCCAAGAGCATATAGGCGCTTACGCATTACTGTCTACCTAAGCGACCCCCGAGCCGTTTCCGGTCAATAGCAGCTAGCCTTTTCCCGTGGCCACCCAGCCGTGCCTCCCTTCTACGAGCTTATTAGGCCTTTTTTTTCTCTGCGCGCCCGCGGAATCGTGCGTGTAGCGGTGCATTGTCTTTGCCAGGAATTTCGCGTTCCAGCTGAGGATTGCGTAATGGGTTTAATGGCTGGCTGAGGGCTTTTTTTGTACTGTACGTTAATGGTAGTTGGAGGTTTCGTTAATTACTTTGGGATGGTGGGATTAGTGGATTTAGTATGCGTAAGTTAGGTTTGATTTAGTTTGTGGAGATAAAAAAGCATTGTACTGCTTACGAGAGTGAAGTCGTGGAACTCTCATGGATGGAGAGTACAGAGTATAGACAGTGAGAGAGTGTAATAATGTACAATGGATAATGTTCCAGCAGATGTAAGCTTTTATTCATTGGACTGTCTCTCAAAATGAAAGGCATGCCAATAACAATTTCTCAACGACGCTAAGAACTTTGAGAGACATTTTAAATGAATTGTGAGAAAGTTGAATTTACGGTGTTCGTAAACAGCCGATGACTAATTTGAAAATGATTTGTTATTTGATTGAATTCGATGGGGGAAAAGTTAATTTTATATTTATGTGATCTTAAGCTATTGTTGCAAATTGATATTAATTTTTCTTTAAAAAGAAGAAAATTGCATGTCGATATTTTAAATTAGTAATAATGTAGTGAAATTTTTTTGAAAAAAATATTATATTGTTGTAAAACGGTTTCAGGCTATGAAAAATCCAAAAAATTATCAACCTTAATAGATTTACAATAAACTTTACTAAAAAACGTAGGAATATTTACAAAAGTGTTAGTAAAATTTATTAAAAAGTATATTTAACAGTTTAATAATTTTTCTATAAAACTTTTCCCCCTGTATTCGTTCGAGATACTAACACTAGTTTATTTGTAATTTATTACTTTTCAAAATTGAAGAAATTCATAAAAAAAAGAAACTTAAATAATAAATAAATTAATTAAATTAATATACTTTCTCAAAGCAGACCATCAACTCCTTCAAAAAAGCCACCACCCAAACCCCAACTAACATCAAACCATCCACGCACTCAACGCACAGCTCCTTACCAGCATGACGAACAAGAAAAAACAGAAAAAAAAACATACAGAATCGTACGCGAGTCGCTCGTGCCACGTGCAGATCAACGAACCCTCGGCTGGGCCCGCTTTTCCGTCGCGCGAAACACACACACCTGCCTTCTTTGAAACGCCCGCGTACACCTTTTTTTTCTCCTTCGCCGTCGAGCTGTACACTCGTGTGCGTTTTTTACGCGTTGTTTTCTCCCGGCACGTGCCGCAGCTTGACGACGCGTGTATAGCCGCGAAGCGTAAGCCAAATTAGCGCGCTCGAAATATACCTACGGCTGCGCGATGCGATAAAAAAAAAAGATTAGCGGTCGTTAACTGCTCGCTTTTTATTTGCAGGTTTTTTGAAATAAGATCGGTAGTGTATTGATCTAACGGTGCTTCGATGAGTAATAGGAGAGTTTGGCTGATTTAGTTTGGAATCATTAGCTTTTTTAATAATTGATAAATAGTTAAGGATTGGCTTAGTAAAATTTTTTTTTATTATATTTTGAAACAGGCTACTTATTTAAATATAATAAAACGATAAATTTCAATATAATAAAACAAAAATAAAAATGATTTTGGAAAGTCATGTAATATAATTGATAATGATAATACGAAACTAATATATCCTGACATACTCTACGTATAAGCAATTTTTTTTAATTTTCTTCATGTTATCAATATTCATTGTTTATTGAGATTAAAATGTCAAACATCGACGTATTGGTGTTAGTAGTTCAAGATTATGATTCGCGTACATGGGCAGTATCTTGGCTTTAATTATGCAGATATTAAATTTATAAATACCTACTATAGCAATAAAAAAAATTAACCGGTCCAACACTACACAATTTTCTCAAAACCATTAAAACAAAATAAAACTTATTTGCCTAGTACATCCATACAAAATCGGCATCAATACTTTTCACTTGAAAAAGTCCACGACCCGCGTAATAAAAAGCGAAACGACGCGACAGAGATAATAGCACCGTACAACGCTAAGGTGAGTAAGAGTCGTCCTAGATTTCGCACTCGTCCAACGGACTCGCTGTGCTTTTCGTTCATTGTTCGAGGTGTGCGCGTGCACGACGGAACAGCTTTGGCAGGTTTTTGAAGCATCGCGCACTGTGCTCTCATTAACTTAGCCGCCCACTCGTAAGTATCCACTTCCGACACATAAAGATACTTTCTTCGCCGCTAGAGCTCCACTTTTTTATTCCACTATCTTTTGTAAACCCAGTGAAAATTTTTTTCGTTACTTTCTCGCGTGCACAATGTTATCTCTTGGAAAATATTAGCGTTGGCGCTATGAGATTGTAAGACTGTGTAAGCGGATTTTGTTTAAGTTCTTGAAACGTAAATTGTAGATATATTTTTATGTTTGTTTAGAATTCACAACCGGTTTTTTAAAGTATGTTAGGAGATAAAATAGTTTGATTGCTAATATTGTATGCCATTGTCAAAACTTTCTAATTTTAAGTTAATTCCAGATCTTTGACAAAGTACAATAATTCCAACAAATTTAATCTTTATCAAACCGTCATCAAACTTGTACAAAGTAATTGCAAACAAACTTTCAACTTACCCAATAGAAGAAACCGACTGTCCCCTGCTGGCGATCTTTTCCTTCCTTGCAATCTCATCATCTAACCTCTCGCTATTAGTTCTTCTTCTCCTAGAAACTAGATCCCCACTCTGTCTTGATCTTCTGGCTGATGAGCCCTCGCTCCAGGACTTGCGGTAGGGGCAGTTTTTGGCCTTCTTCTTCCAGGGTTCAACATCAAATCCCACTGCAGAACAGGTAAACGATCTCAGTCTCTTGAACGAGTTTCTTGCCGCCCCGAAGTCAAAGTTCATCGAAGCCGGCCTCTTGACCGAAGTGAACTCAGTTGCAGTTTTACCAGGTGGTGAGCTTTCAAAAGCCTCGTTGTCAAAAGCATTACTCCTGTCCTCAATGAAACAAGTTGGCTCCAGGGGATAGGCAGCGTTTTCTTTCTCACTCCTATGCTGTTCGTCACTATCATCCAGTTCGGCCAGAAAGTTAAAAGCATCATTGATCTCCCTGGTCTCGTAAGAAGCTTCATCCTCTGATTTGGTTGTTCCAAAGTCCACACGATCCTCTGAATCGGCAAGGATTTCCGATGACGTATGCAAACTTATCACTGGCTCGAGGTTCTTGGTGATGTCTCTAACCCGTTTGATCGTATCCGAGGAGACAACATCGATCCTCTTCCTTATTGGCACCACCTGATCATGACCCAGGGTGACCAGGACGTTGCCGTCTGCATCCCGGTCATTGCTAAAACAGACCCGGTCGTGGCTTCGTCGGGTCAGGGAGAGCTTTTGCTCTAGCTTAGGAGGACAGACGTCGAGGAGGTGCTCTTGCTCCTCGGGCGTGGCGTCCGGTACGCTAACCCTGGCCACGCAGCTCGCCGACTCGAGGTCAATCAGGTCCACGTCGGCGACGCTCGGGCTCGACATCTTGGCGGCCCAGCTTTTGCCGCGTTCTGAAACAGAGAAGATAAGAGTGCAAATTTAGAAATATGGAAATTTATAGCATTATATACAATGTTTTTTAAAATAGGCTGTCTATTTTATGGGGTGCCAAAAGATTAGTGTATAGTAATAGAGGATATTGTGAGAGTTAATATTACTATATTGCATAGAACTATTAAATATGGTTACCAGTATCATATTAATTAGGATAATAAATAAAATTATAGTAGTCTGAACTGCAAAACATTAGTTTATTTCTAAATTAATTAAAATCACTAATTTGATTAATTATGATTCATTAAATATTGTTAAATACAATAAATGTTTCCTGATTTCAATATACAGTTTTTAATTGCAGCAGTCCCAGTTAAAGAAAATGTCTGTAGCTGTTTATTATAATCAGCTTATTAAATATTATAATTTCTTATAACCCTACCGCACCATTATTGACAAACTACCAATTAAAAATGTCCAAACCATCACTCAAACAACAACCACTCATCATCCTAAAATTCCTCATTACATCGCCCCTGTACACGATCGGCCCGGCGTACCTACTTATCATTATTTCAGCCGTCACTTAGCGAGGTCGCAGTGCGACTTACAAAAGGGGGAGCCGCTTTCTAGCAGGAGTCGCGGCCGATACGCTTCTTCCCAGCAGCAGCCAGCAGCCGCATAACGTACGTATCTTCGAACCTGACCCACATCTAGGTAACCTCTCGCGGAAATAGCAGCTGGCTGCACAGCCTCTCGAGCAACGCCTTTTCCTATATATACACGCTGCATTCGCTGATGGTATTATACGTAATTCTTTGATTACCGCTAGTTCGCTCATTTCTTTCGTCTGTTTTATTTTCTTGGATGCTTGAAAATGTGGATTAAAGGATGGGAAAATTGGATTTCACGGAAAATGCTTTGGCTAGGTCGTTGTTTGTGAGTGAACTTTGTTTCCTTCTTTACTATGTGTACCTTTGCTGGGTTTGATATATTTTAGTTGATTGAAGATGATGTGTTTTTATTATTGTTGATTTTATTTAATGACTGTAATTTGTTTTGTAAAGAAAAATTTATGATTGCTATCATAAATCATCAGTCTGTAAATTTGAAAAGACTAAAAAGAATCTTGTTTTATTGATTTTACAAGCAAAAGAAACTTTAGTTAATTAACTTCTGCTGCAAGTCTTTTATTTACATTTAATGATTTTGTAAATTTCCTCACATAATATTTCAAATTTTGGTAGGACCATTTTCAGAAAAAATCGAAATTTTACCATCCTTATTTTTACTAAAATGAACAATTATTTACAAACGAGCAATAATTTACAGTAATTTAAATATCCTAATCAAACCCTACAGATATTTAGCAAAAACCAACATTCCCATCCCCATCGAAAATAACGACGAAATCATGAATCACCAGGATCGATCTCATCCCGGCCGTTTCTAAACACACACATCCTCTCTCGGCAATCTCTCTCTGCCTCCCCGATATTTCTCATCTCGAGTCGCACATATATACCCGTCAATTCGCGAGCAATCGCGTCGGACGTGACGCTGAAAATCAGAGCCGTAGGTATACATCGTGCGATCTTTATGCGAGCGTGCGATCGCTGTTTTGCGCGCGGAGCGATTTTAACGGGGATTTCGCTCGTTGGGAGCGGGATTTTACGGGCGATGTGGGTTCGATTTGTGCGATTGCCGATGAAAAGTGGCGCGAGAGCGGGTGAATCATCGCTGCGTTTCGGGCCACGACTTTATGTGTGTTCGGATGTTTGGAATTTGATTGCTGGTGATTGCTGAGGGTGATTCGTTTTGTTGAAAGAGAATGATGGTTTTTGGGATTTTATGATGGTATGTATTTTTTGATAATAAGGTAGACTTTTTAAAAGAATGATTTAAAATTGTTTATATTTTTATGATATTGAAGATTTACTCTACAAAGTTGTTAACATTGATTAAGATGACGACAAAAATTAAATTTTAATAACATTAATATCATTTTTCGATTATTGAAAATACAAATACAAGAAAATCATTATATAACAAACAAACGCAAGGTAATCGTAAATATTTAAAAAATAATTGGAATCTATTTAAACGATTATTCAAGAACTCATGAAAATTACTAAATTATTAAAAACTAATAATTTAATAATAATTCACAAGTACATACCCTATCTAATTTTACAACATTCCCTTACCCAACCAACAACACTAGCAAAACCACCCACTCAAAAATAAAATACCAAACACCAACAATCGCACAACTCACGCCGACGCTACCCTCTCCACTCTCCTCCCAACAACAAAGAAGCACCGGTAATTTCCATATCGATCGAGTTAGTACCCCGCTCTCTGCCGAGCTAGCGTCCGCGCCAAGGTCTCGATCGCGACGAACGCTCCGCTGAAAGCAAAAAAGACCGATCGCCGATCCGTGAAGTGGGCATTCCCTCGAGAGGCGATTCGAGCGAAAAAAAAAAATTGAAAGGTGCAGAGCGAGTACAAGCCTTTCGACTTATCGTGCGCCGGTTCGCTTGTGCGGATTGCATGATGAGCAAGTGTTGTCCGGAGAGATTGACGTAATATCTCTCTTTCTCTCTGCAATTTTTTTTTTTGTTTGAGGGGCGATGAGCGTATTATGGTTAATGACAGGCCATTGCGCTCTCTTTGAGGCTGGTTGTGTGTGTTGGTTTTGCTCAATGCGAGGAGGCAGTCGGCGCTTTCACTGTGTGTGCGATCGTTTCGTTAATTGGGCTTTTCTCCGTTTTCGAAATTTTGCTGGTAGTATGTAATTAGGTTGGGTTAGGGGATTTTCTTTAAGTATTTTTTAATTTAATCTTGTTGCTGTAATTGTATATGTGCTATTGTTATAAACTTAATTAAAATTATATTGTTAAAAAAATATTATTGGAATATTTGTTATAAATCATGAATTTACGCGGCACTATTGGTCTTAAGAAAATTATTTGGAAATAGGACGTGAATCATCGCAATTTAGCGCAATAAACATTCTTATCAATACACTATGATATGTTTCTTGGAGTTAAATGTCATCGACTAATCTTTCTTAATTGTTTGAGTATAATTCTTCAATTAAAAATTAAAGATATAAAACTGTAAAAAAATCTATTGTAAATATTGACTGAAAATAAATCAATGAAATTATGGCATCGATGCTCATGCAATAATTCACAGTAGCATTTGGCTCGTATTAGTATTCAAGAGTATTTTTCGTGTAGCGATATGTCAAAGTCAATTTATCATGCATAATGCAGCGTTATTTTTAACGTGATTTAATACAGGAAACAATCAATTTTTTAAGATTTATCTTGCTCGCGATACAGATTCGTTTTAATTAAATATTAAATCGAATAAACAGTAACAATGTTTGTTTGATTGTAAAAGAAAGTTCAAATAATATTGATGAATTGTTTTCATTAATGATAACTTCAATGTATTTTAAATAGTTGTATACTCTGCAAAAAATCCAGCCCAGATATCGCTCAAAATTTATAAGAATAACTAATAAATTGAATTTATTATACGAAATTTATATTTGTTTTTTTATTTTGTTTTTTGTAAAATATTATACCGATCTTTTACACCATTATTTTTACAAAATCGTTTACACTATATGTTTTGAAAATACCGTTTACAATTTTCAAAAACTTTAATAAAACCATTTTAACTATTGATATCAGTATTATTTAAAAACAAATGCTTCTATTGAAAGTAATGCTTATTATTGAAATGAAAAACTTATGTTTTGTAACTTAACATAAAAATATTACAAATATTAAAAATCTTGCAAACACTATTATTTTAGTCCACTCAATACAACGAAGCAAACTAAAATGTTTTGATTTGCAAATATTACGATAACATTCACAATCCAGTTTATATTTTTCTTCCAAACTTTCACTTTACTCTAAAAATACAAACACCGATGTTTCCGTTCGATAAACCTCTCATATCACATCCGTTATCAAATCCCCCAACAAGCAAACAGAAAGCAACCAACAAAAACAAAAACTCACTCTTCCTCCTAAAAATCTGCAAGACATCCCGCAAAATGGTCGTCATTATGGCACCCACTCGCACAACTAACCCGCAATATGCACCAACCGGTCCTTGAACTACATTTTACGTTGAAAAAAAAATCCGCACTTCCAACGACACAAAGCAGACAAACTGCACGCCTCGAAGACGGCTCTGTCAGCTCGAAACGCGTACTTGTCACTGGCGTGCGAGCGCGCCAAGTGCGCGTTTAGGATCGATTAGCGCGCCGATGATAAAAGTCCTCCTCCTCCCACGCGTGTGCGAGCATAAAGCGAGCCTCTCACGGAGAAGATGAGCTCCGAAGCTGTGATTACGGCAGGTTGGGTTTAGGATTGCGGGTTGTGGATTGAGTGGATTTGAACTGGTGGGTTTTGATGAGAATGGAGGTAAGAAAGTTGAAGTGAATTTGATAAGGAGGAGTCTTGATTGACATGTCATATCTGTGAATTGTAAGATCTTGTGATGTTACAAATTTCCGAATTACTTTCACCTTTGAGTTATTTCCATTGCTGACATCAAGCTTTTTAGAATAAATCAAAAATCAAAGAAGACTGGTTGCAGCCAGTCTAAGACATCTTTAGACATGTCTAAGTGTTTAGTGACGTCATGACGCTGTATCTTCATTCTTTGAAGTGTACATGAGCCTGACGTCATAACAAAGATTTAAGATGCATGCAGTTTATCTCTGGATGAAACTCTCAAACCAAAACTTATTTTACATTATTTTTCACGAAGCTTCGATCTTCAACTCGCTTAACAATCATGAAAAAACGGTTTTCTTCATCCTCTATCCATACCATGAGTCACAGTGCCATAAAGAGCAACACATATACTAACACTTCATTGATGACATACTTCGTTGCATTCTTTTCCGTCCATTCCTATTAGAGCCAGTTATGAGCAATTCATAATCGGCAACCCAGTCGCGCCTTAACAAACCGAAGCTCAAAAAAATTCCAATCACCGCTCTCGTCATTTTTATCGAGCCCGAAAATAAATTACATATACAATTCACTCAGCCTTAGGCAGCTCCTATCAGCCACATCCGATCGGCGAAATTCGCGCTCTCCACGCCTCTAAAAATAGAAGCTATTCGCCTGCATAAACCAGCGCTCGTTCGCATTTTCGTACACGCCGATATGCATCCTCGGCATGAGACTTTTTTTCAATTGAGATGCACGAGCGATCGAGCGCGAGTCTGGAGAATTTTGATTCACGCGCCCGAGCCGGATTGCTATATCGAGCCTCTTTGTGTGTGCCAAAGCGCGCGCCTGTTTTCGTGCTGCGCAGCGCGAGAGCTGCACTCGACACGGTGTGTATGTGTGTACTCGTTGCGAATTTTTTCGAGAGGTGTATAGCTTGTGGAATAGAGGAGTGTGGATGTTTGCCTGGCGGTGCTTTGGGTTAGGCTTTGAGTGAGGTTTTATTTATGGCCTGGAATGATGATTCGATTGGGGAAATGAGAGGTGAAATGAAGCGGGGTGGAGTGGATTGGTACGGTTTTTATGTATGCAGGGATTGAGTGTGTAGTTATCGAAGGTGAGGAAATGTTTTCGAGGATTTTCAATTGGTTGGTTCAGATTTGTATTAATAACTCTTAATTTGGTTTTTTTAATGAAATAATGGATGTACGGAACGACAGTGATTTAAGTGGGACTTACGATAATAGAAGGTTTTCTTCATGGTTCATATTTCGATTGTTTTATTCAACCACTGAATCCGTGGTCTTGGTCTTTAACAACTTTTATTTAGAGTTTACCTTTCTTTGTATTTTTATTTTCATTTGTTACATAATGTGATACAAAGTTTCACGACTTAATTATTCTAATTCTAATAATTGTTATTGTACTAGTTGTATTATATATTATTTTTTTATTGAACAAGATATTTCTATTTATCTATTTGTACAGCAGTTTTAACAAATTAAAAATCAAGACAGATTTAGTACTAGGAAAATATTTGTGACATTATCAAAGTAATATCAAGAAGCTACAACTTATTACCGAGCAGCAGCTTATTAGAATCTCTAATTTATAATCATAAAAAAAAATTAAATTGCTATTGCTGCTGATAACCATTATCTCGAATTTCTTAAAATTAGTATTAAAACAATATACGACACGAGCGTCACATCAGCGATAATAATCTCATCGATCAAATCACACTGACAAAAATAAACTGCCTATTGATAAACATTGTATTATTCAGCAAAATCGACTTCCGAAACTGACTAAAGATTCTGCTTAATAATAATATATACCCAAGGAGAATGATCAGTCAAAGGAGAATGATCTAACATTAGGATTACTAAGCTATTATTTTTCAATGAAATCAATATACCAAAATGATTCAAACGAGATAATTTTTAGTTCGCCACATTTTCAACTGATATAATTAAAAATTTAGATTAAAAAATTTAACATATTTCGTTAATAGAATATAAAAAAAATTAGTTAAAATGATTCGAATTCTAGACAAGTGATCCATATAAAAAAGAAACACACTAAAACTACACTAATATTATTAATTGTCACTGAATTTAATTCTCATTAACCATTTTCGTAAGTGATTAATATCTTATTTTGCTAAATTTTGTATTAAAATTAGCAGAGTTTGATGTAACTGTTATAGTTTATATACATATATTTAGCCTAAAATAGGTTTAACACTTACCAATATTTAAATTATACTAACTGAAGGTGTCCAGCGAACTAAAAATTATGCCGTTTGAATCATTTTGAATCATAAATTAATTAAAAATGAGTTAGCAAGTGCTTTCTTAATTTTTGAAATGCACTGATTTCTCTACTTCAGTAGAAACCTCCTAACAATCCAATATTGGTCTTACTTAAACACTAATTACCAATCTCGAACTAATTATGCCATTACCTTAAATCAATAACTAAGCAACCTATCTCTACCCTACACCCTACCTACATTGAATTTTAATTCGATACCCCCCCCCCC
>UELX01003577.1:0-22567 GCA_900480035.1 Eupelmus urozonus
AAAATTAACCTTGTGAAGATGGTGATAAACTGACGATTGGCCATTTTTAACTCGTCTATTTTCTACCAGGGTAGTTGCACTGCATTTAGTTGAATCCGCGATATAAAGTGCACAGTAATAGGTACACATCACAGTAATTATAACAGTAAAATAATTCTTTAAGTACGTTTTTGTAAAATAAATTAATGCATTTAAGGGGTTTCTATTGTTGAAATATCATTAAGCCCATAGTCTGTTAATTAGATGAAAAGGAAGTAAATTTTCTCTTGTATTATAAGAAAGATTTTATGGAAATTAAATGTTTCTTCCAGTAATATTATCTCATTAAACTCTCCTGACAAGTTGATATTTAGTTTATCTTACTTAGTGCTGAACAATATCTTTCATCATATTCTAAATAGAAAATAAGATATCCATATTTTAAATTTTTCAAATCAAATCAAATGGAAATAAAATTCTATGCAAATGCGATTACTGTTCAAGCAGAAAATATAGCTTGTGTGTATAAGAAATATTTGCCCGCGAGTACGCATCCCTTGTCAAATACGAAGTATTTGAACATCTTACACAAATATTTTCAGAAGTATTCAAGAATGCTATGCTATAACATTGACTACATGAGAGTTGCAAAGAAAGCAAAGTCAACAAGAATCTGTTTGAAAAACATACGGTTATATTATTTGTAACAACGTACATTACTGACATACATTAATTATTTTGCAGCTCAGATATATCTTCATGTTATTACAGTAAAGTGGTAGTGATATTTTATAACTTTAAAAAGAACGATTTCATAACATGTAATTATTTACGAATTAGAAATGGTAGTAATGATATTTCCTAGTTATGCTTTAAAGAACCTATATTCTGCATGATTTCCTGTATTAAGAACATTCAATTTGAAACGTTCTTTCATTAACAAAGCTACATAAAGTCTATAAAAGAACTTCAAAAACCAAATCGACTCATCCCCAGAAACAAACCTCCAAAAATTCGATATCTTAAACGCTCCACTCTCGAAAACCAACCGACCAGAAAAGAAACCTACTCCCCGCAAACCAAGAAACTTTAATTCCCCCTAAATCAATATAAGAAAGCAAACTTTCCAACTCTACCACCTCCTGACCTACAAAATCCATACACACAATCTCATTACGCCATACACAAAGCCGCTCTACACCACCGAGCCTCGCCCAACTCTCAAAGTACACCGTAATTACATACAAAAGAAAAAAAAAAGAACAAATTCCTCCAAACTATACAACCACGCTGTCGGCTCGCACAAAAGGCAGCGTTACGCTACATCATAACATCTCTCGCTCGCTCCGCTAATGCATTACAGGCGAGAAAGAAAGGCCGCCTCTAGCCTCTCCCGCCTTTTCCATCGCTCGCTGCGAATCGATATAAGGCGTACACGTCGATATCACGGCTCGCTTCCTCCTTCACCTCGACTTCCGCGACTGCGGCGATTAAAGATGCAAGAGCACCGCAGGGCGCCCCCGCGGGTATATAGCTTTGCGCGCAGGGTAATGCGATGTGGGCTTCGCTGGAGTAAGAGAGAGCTAAGCCGGCAACACTAACCGACTCTACGCGCGGCCACTCGTCGATATTTAAGCGTCTAAGTCCGCAGGTGTGCGAGGCGAGAGTATGATGGCCTTTTCCTGCCCAGGCGGTGGTCGTTAGGCTTTCGCGCGTTAGCCGCGCTGTTTTATTTGTTTTGTTGCGAATTATGGTTGGGGGATGGGTTTTGCGAGGCGATGAGTATGGGGTTTGCGATGGTGCGCGTTTCTTCAGTTTTGAAAGTGAGAAAAAATATTTTTTGGATAAATTTTTGCGCGAGTTTACTGTTTTAGAAATGACGGTAAATTTAAACTACTAAATATCATTTTTTCTGTAAAGCGAGTACAAAAAGGGAAAGTGTCAGTAGCTGCAATATTATTTTTATTGATATTTTTATTTTATTTTTGAAATGCGACAGTTTTGTACGTTTGATTTTCAAGAAGTAAAGGTTGTTAGAGAATAATTGGCAGAATGCAATTAGAACTAAAGTCACATGGTTCACTTCTACAACAGAACACTTCCGGTAAAGAACAACAATTTACCTAACAATGTTTCTTAGGTCAGGCGAAAAAAGTTCTTTTTGCTTTTAGAAAATTGACACTTAACTTCCTCTGACCTATATTTTCTAAAATACGTCAAATTAAACGATGCTCGTCTAAAATACACGTCGCCTGGTAACCAGCAATTCGAAAATAACAAACAGAAACAAACGAAAAGCCCCATTAATTATTAAAACCCTTAAACAATCCAAAAACCCGGAACTCAACAAAAACCATTAAAAAACTGCCTCGCGAACGACCGCGAATATTTACCCAACCACTCAATAATCGTCATCCTCGCGGCGTTTACCGCTTAATTACACCCTCGACTCGCCGAATTACCACCGAAAAAAAAAGCTTCAACTCGCGACCCCCTACCAAACCAAGTTTCACTTTCCGCGGCCCTATTTTCACGCGAGTGCCTAGTCGCACCCGCTCGCAGTTCTCGAGTGGCGTATAATTTAAAAAGGGTGTGTGTAGCCTCGCGGCAGCGGCGTTGGGACATTTTTTTTTTTGTCGCGCCAAGCGAATTGTGGATTCGCAGCGAGGCGCGCCGTATATAGGTGCATAGCAGGGGGCGTAAATTTTTCATACGCGAGTGCGACAACGACGACGTGTAACCGCGGGTTAACCGAGTTAAGCGCACGCGGCCCTAGCTCGCTTGTTGTATTTTGCATTCCTCTTTGCGTTTCACGCGGGCTTTTCTTTTCCCTCTTTTCGGGGCGCGATCGATCGTGCCGCTGAAATTCGCGTCCCGTGAGGGCAGGGTTAAATAAACTCGAAAACGCGCGCGCTAATTTTCCGCGCCTGGGTAAGAGCGGGAGGTCGGTTTTTTTTTTCTTGGGGAGGTGCTTGCCGGGAACGGCTTGTTTCCGTCGAGTGGATGTATAATTTTACGAGGGCAAACGAGTTATTGGATCGATCGGGCGGGCGCGAGCTGATCGGAGATTCGAGAAGGCGTGTCGATCGGCGCTTGATCGCGAGTTTCGAAGCTGGGTAAATAATGTTTGTTGATACTGCTGGTTTTAAGAAAGTTGGGAATTAGAGCCGTGAGGGAAATTGGTGTCGAGAATGTTTGCTATAAATTATTTTAATGTTGGGAATTAATATTGCAAGTTTTTGTTGTAATTATTAATGGTGATTGTAGCGTTTGGAAAGTTACTTATTTATTATTATTTTAATTCATTTTTTTGAGAAATATTTTTTATGCACGCATGAAGATTTTTAAATTTAATCTTTTTTATAATGCTGTTGTAATGTTTTAATGACAACGCATCACGTTATATATGTTTATTTAAAAATAACGAAACATTTAGTGACACATTATATTTTTCCGTATTTTTAATAAAATTTTCAATTTCAACCTGTCGCGCGGGCGGACGAAAAGGGTCCTCGGGTCGGGTAATAATGAAAGGTGCTCACTTCTGCTAATTTTCCGCTTTTTTACACGGCCGGGCGCTTTTAAAACAACGTTATTCTCGCGCCCGTGAAAATTTAATTTTTGACGCCTCTAACAAAAAGTAAACTCCATTATTGAATGTGGAAGCGCAAAACTAACGCGCGCGCGTGCGCGCGCCCCTTTTTTAAGGGGCAATTTTTTTCCCCGCTCCCCGCGCGCGGCAACGTAAAACAAACTCGTAAATTCGCGCGCGGCCGCGTAAAAAAAGGAGGAGATAAAGTTTGCTTCAATATTTTTTTTTCTCCTTATACAATCCGCGGCTGTATCGTAAAACAGGCACTCGCGGATGCATCGTCAATGAGCCCTTTGATTCGCTCTTTTTATCGCTTGCCTATATACGCATCGGTCTTACGCAGGGAGCCGTGTGCGTTGAGAATCGAATCAAGCGCAGTATCGGATTAAATGGAAATTTTTTACTTACGAGTTTTTGCCTGGCGTTAATAATTAATTAACTTAAAGCCTTTTTTTTCATGCCGGCGAGTTTTGAATTCAGTGGTGGAAAGGGATTATTTAAAAATATTTTTATAGGTTTGGTCAGTGGATTAACGATAAAAGCATTTAATAAAAGAGTTATTGAAAAAGCTTTTAATTATTAATTTACAGTAGTATATCGATAATTGAGAGTTTTGAAATTTTGAATTATTATTCCCTTACATAATAAATGCAAGAGTGACTTTTAATATAATAAATCAAATCATTTATTTGTGTTTAATTAAAATTTACGAGTTTATCCAATTTTAGACTTGCTTAGAATACTAAATTATTGAAAGTTATAAAAGCTGATACCAATTTAATTTTATTAGTTGCTAAAACGATTTTACTAACATAAATATTGATACAAATTTGCATTATTATTTCACGTATTTGCATTATATGAGAATGATTGATAAATACAAACTTGTTTATTTTCGTGAAAATCTTTATTTCCATTTTCCATTTGTGCGAGTGTCTTTTTTTATCTCATAATGTTTCTCCTTTAATTTTTTTTATTTAAATTTAAGCACTAAAATAATTTTCTAAGCCAGATCTATTTACGATTTCAAAAAGTATTCGATGAATACTTTTTCGAATACTTATAGTCATATTTAATGTATAAAAATGAAAACTCTTCATTTAAAAATAAATAAATAATGACAAAAATTTCAAAGCCGAATACTTTTCGACTTATGGTGAATAATGTTCATAAGTGTCAGACAATATCTGAATGACGCCTGAATGTTTATGTGACCGTTCTGACTTTCGAGCTCATGATAAGCGATTCACTTTTTGTATGGACGCAAATTTTTTAATTCTTTGATACTTGAAGCGGTTGTGAATAATATTGTATGTATGGAGCAATAACAACGTTGTGAGAAGATTACTTTAATAGAAGACAAGTATGCCCAAAGATTTACGATGTCGTATCTTTTCTATATTTATAAATTGTTCATATTATAATACCTAAAGTCTATAAGATAAATCGAAGAATCAATTGAGTCTTAACAACTGCATTAAGTTCTGTATTTATTATTTTATTCATGTTGTTAAATTATTTATAACTAAATTATATACAATACGTTTATTGCTATTACTTTCACTGAAGCAGCGATAAATCAATATTATGTAATAAAAATAGTACAAAACAGCTTCATTATTGGCTCTATAAAAGCGTATGTAAACAATATGATCCGATTAAATAAAAATTTATATATCTTTGATAACAAAATATCATATGAATAAAAAATTATTTAATTACCAAATAAAAATCTTTTTCGATCTAAAGTTAAACGTCAAGCATCAAATTATAAAATTACCAATGAAAAACAAGGATCCATTCACTTTGAAAAAAGGGCGTAAATGATTGAAACATTTTAAATACGCAAGTCAAAGTGAAACGCATATTAATATTAAAATGTTCGTTACATCAAAGAATTTAATAAAAAATAATTTTAAATGACAAAAAATCAAATCATTCGACTTTTATAATTTTTTTCTCATTAATCTTTAAAAATTCCATAAGATAATCGAACCAAAAAAATCCAGTCAACTGTATTTTTCCACATACACAACACAAAAATGATAAGAAGTAAGTCTATTTAACTTTTTTTAATAGCTTGTGCAGGTGCTAGATTAAAACGTAATTAGAATAGCACTAGACGCTCATATACACTGCTTTAGCCGCTTGGCGGAGCACCTCGGCGCGTAGTCGTCGTATAGTAGAAAAATAATTGCTTCCGACGTACACATATAAACTCGGCGCACTACAAGGAGATAACAAAAGTCGATTTTCTAGTCTTCGTTGCATTGACCAGCTAACTAGCAGACCGCTCGGACATGATTACTTTCGCCTTGTTCATTATTAGCTCTGTCATCCATCTATTAAATCTAATTTAAATTGAACCTCCTCCTAAGTGATTTCAGCCAAATTCCATATTAATTTCACTGTACATACAATGTTTCTCGATAAAAGTATCCGCTCGACTATTTCGTATATCCCCCCACACTCCTAATTACCCTAAAACTCCGGCCCTCTTTACCAACTTGAAGCCCTTTCCCCCCCTCGTCGCCACCGCTCCCCGCTGGCGAAATTAAATTTACGAGGGCGGCTGTTCATTAACGTGCCGAGTACGGAGCATTGGTCTTGTTACACCCACGCAGACCAGGCTCCCATTATTGTAATTTAATATCGTCGTATAATGTACAGAGCAGCGACGCCGATGTATGTACGAGGTAACTCGAGTGTCGTCGGCTGTATGAAATCGCAAGTGTCGGTATTCGATTGCTCTCCCTCTCTCTCTCTTCGCTGCTGTGTTATATATGCCCGCTGAAGCGTGTTTACGGTCCGGTTTGCGCGCAGCTCGCCGAGCGAGCCTGGAATAATAATAAGAATGTAGAGCCGTGCCGATGGGCTTTTCTTTATTGAACGCGCCGGAGGATTGTTAACGCGCCCGCGCGAGCTACTCTTTTTTTCACGCGGAGTATGGGAGACAAGATGGAGAGGTGAGGTGGATTGCGCGCCTGGCTGTGCTGGCTTTTTTTTATGGATATTTTTTTAGAATGGGGCATTGTGTGATGTGTGTTTTTTTTATCTGGAAAGGATCGTTAAAATTGTGGGAGAAATGATGTTTTTAAACTTTAAATTTCGTTTTTTCGCGATTTTTACATTTGAAATAGCATGTCAGGAAGTGGCTAGCCCATAACTCGAAGTAGCCGTTCCATTAGCATTAACTTATTTTAACTTAGCGTGAGATTAATCAGGGAAACGATAAGACGTTATCCGAATTACCTAATTTATTAACAGTATTTACTTTGTGAAAATTCTGGTTGAAAATGTTAGTTTTAAAAATTATTAATTACCTTCATTTTTTTTGCTTTAAACGAGACTGCGCGTCAGCCCTTGTTAAGACCTTTTACGACCCCCGGCTCTCGAGGAGTCCCTTAAAATACTTAATTTATGCGTCACGTAAAATATGCCGTGCTCCATACATTCAAGCCGTTTTCAGAATTGATTGTACCGCGCCATTTAGTCGTTAATTTTTTTATTATTTCTCGACAAAAAATTAAAGATGACAAATTCAAAAGTCCATTATCGCTAAATAAGTGCGATACGAACGCTCCGATTTGCGTGGTTAACACCGTATCTGATCACTCGTCGATTTGATTAGCATTTCTTTCGGGTAGGCGTAAATTGCTACTGCATAAATGATCAGTCAATCTCTTTCGGAATAAATAGAAAATAAATCGAGTTATAGGCGTTTTTATTATTCAACATCTGGGCTTCTCGAATTATTTATAAATTATTAAATTCAATTAAAATTTCATTTATATTTTAGCATTATTATAAAAAAATCTATCAATCTTTCGACTATTTATCTTTTTACTTACTTTAAAACCTTTGTTTTGAATGTAAAGAAGGTTGATATAAGCATTCAATTAAATTTCCTTAAATTCGATATGCAATCATTAACTTCTCATGAATAATTTTCAATGCTTCACAAAGAACAATTAATTAATCAATAATCTAAAACACCTCAGCGATCCATTACTATACTAAATAAGTAAAAAGCCTCCCCACTTTCTCACGCCATCACACTAAATTCCCCCAACATCAATAACCAATCCAACACCATTAAAAAAAAAAGCCCCGCCATTCAACATAGATTTTTCACTCTCACAGACATCCAGCTGACCATCTCCCCTCATCCTCTACAAAATTCAATTTCCTTTCTTTCCACACACGCGGCAACTTTCCGCGGGCGCCCGATTAAAATACATGAGCGCGCTCGCGCCTAACGCGGAAAGTTAGCCGCGCTGCACATATTTTATTCATTTGCGTCGACGCCGCCGGTGAGAATAGGGAGGAAAAAAAAAGAGACGAAGGAAATTTCATCGAACCAGCGCGCGGACGCTTCGGCCCCCATTATCTTCGATGACCGCCTCCGGCGCGGAGTTTCGGAACTATATCCTCTCCTGCCGCGTCCGGGCCAATCATCCAATTACCCGCTACTTTTAACTGAATTCCCGGCTGTCGCGGGGGAGATTCTCGAAAGACAAAAGTTCGAGGGCCCGTGAAGAGGCTAAGTCGAATAAAACGTTTACGCGAAGGGATTATTGTTTTATGCGATGCGTGTGCGTCAGTCTTTGGTGCGGGCGTTGGCTTTAGGAGTTGCGGAACGAGCGGATGAAAAGGCTGTTTGCACCGTTGGAATAAAAATTTCGCGACGTCGGGGAGGTGGAGGTTGTGAAAGTTTAAAAATGTTTGAAGTTATGCGAACGTATGGATAGAAGATTGTTAGGGAGTCTTTGCTTGCATGAAGACTGGACGAGTATTTTTATGATTGTTTGATTAACGGCGAGGATTATTTGTACTTGAGAAATATTTGCAATATGAGAAACTGAATTTACTGTAATTTTAAAGCATTTGATATATTGTTATAGTTTAAAGCATTCTACAATATTTAACTAGTATATGCGTACACTGTATGGTGTTCAAAAAATCGATTTTAAAAAAACGTCGATATTCGTGCGGCAAAATCATTGACAATAGCACACTAACCGTTTGTTAAAATTAAATGGGCAAACAAAAGAACCTTTATAAAGTCTATAGAGCGGCCGGTTCTACTTGACCTTCAATCTAAGTGCCGCGGCAATCTAATCGACAAACATCGTATTAATTTTAAAGTGTCCACGCAAGAACCATGAACTTGCCTGCTATAATTTTCTTTTCCCGTCAATCATACTCTCATTGTTTCAATAACGTTAACATTATTAAACTTAATCTAAACCAACATAATTATCGTCTGTTTATTATTACCGATGCTCACAGTTAAAGCACATCAACATTTATTAACAAGATAATAGTGCACTAATCATTAACAATCCGACCGCGCCGTATAATTATCCCCAACATCCTAAACGAGAATGACTTCATAGAACCGCATTTACAAGAAACCACGTGAATAATGAAAGCCTCGCCTCTAATACCTACTTACCTCCCAAATTTCACGCATGTGCGTAAGGTCGCGACGATAACCCCCCGCACCTCCCTATATATATCCATTCGATCGCGTGCTTAACATTCATACATCGCCAGTCGTGAAAATCCATATATCGATACGCACGCATGCAGTCATTCTCCCCCTGTGAAATCGCCGCGTATAAGAATACACAATAAATGTTTTCAATCAATCTCCCCTGCTCGATATCGGGATGGCTTACCCGGGCCCAAGCGGGGGGATAATGGAAAAATAAAGAAGCGGACGTTTATTCCGGCTGCGGTGGTCCGAAGAAAAAGAAAGAAGTTGAATCTCCGGGGAGTGGTCCCCGCTCGGAATGGAATACCGGCTGTATGTAAATTCAATGCCAAGGCGCCCGGGATTCTCACGGCTCCTGCTGTGTAGGTGTATACGTTGGGTATAGCGTGGAAGAGATGGCTTGTGGACGATGGATGGCTGAAATCGAGGATGCAGAGAGATGGAGGAGTGGCCGAGCTGGGTGAGAATGTTTCGATGGTCCGCCGGAACGATGGAGTGAGTTGGTGGACTGGATTGGGATAGTGGCGAGGTAGCGACGGGCCGATTAGGAGGGTATCGCTGATTTATTATTGGGTGATAAGAAAGCGATGTTTGGTGACGTGCTGTGGCGCAACGAATGGCCGAGACATGTGACGCAACGGTTTTATCGGAGACTGCAGCGACTAGATTACGGAGGAATATTAATCTTCGGTTCTTCAAGAGCATCAGCTTTTTTTTCATTAAAGAAGAATCTTTTTTTTGTACAACGAAAGAGATACGTCGGTAATCCGAGTCTCGTATACGCAGTATAACACAGTCACGTATCGGCTATCAAATCCTATAAAAAATGTCCAAAGAGTTGTATTTCATCCAGTGCGAATAACGCTGCTCACTCTTCCAAACCTAAAGCTCAACACGAACGATCGACCACAAAAAAAAACTAAATTCCACCATTCAACTCGAAACAACAGAAAAAAAACAAAAGATCTCTAACGTTAAATCCCCCGTTCACCCAGAAAATTCCAGCGTCCCCGAAACGGCCTCATTTTTCCTCCCACTCCAAACACCCCCGCTCTCTCCGGCAACATACCCGCAGCAGCCGTAATTAAACGCCAGGACGTATACACGACGTAGACGTGTCTCTGACGATTTAGATAGGCGTGCGCGGGCGGGCGTCATTATGCCACTGCATTATCATGCACGCGCTCCCGTTCACGTCTCTAACGTGTGTCTGCGTGCGGGTGTGTGTGTGTTCATGTCACACTATACGTCACCGCCTTCGCTCTCCAAAGTTCCTCGGCAGCCAGTGTGCCATTATACGCGCGGGCCGCAATTTACATAGGATAATCGCGGCCGCATGCGCGCGCCTGGTGGTATACTTTCGCGGGGATGGGATAGCTGTGGTGAATCACTTTGCGATTGTTGCGAATCCTTTTTCTTGGGAGGGGTTTGAGGAGAGAGATGAGCGTTTGATAAGTTTGGCGTCGTGGGAATTTGATGGTGGTGTAGTGGTTTAATTTTGTTTGGCGGTTTTTTTGTAGGAAAATTGTAAGGTTTGAGAGGAAGAAATGAAGAGTATTATCACTGCGGTGTTATAATTATTGACGTAGGTAAGCATTCGGATGTGCGCAAACGTTTGTCTAATGAAAAGTATTTTCATGAATATAAATGTTTTCGCAGGAAATGTTAGATAGTGGATATTTTTAGAAAATTTTAATGGAAAACATCCTGTTTGATTAGACTAACGCTTGCTCATATTCAAATATCTATTTGCGTATTTTTAATGAAAACAATACGCCCACACTTGTGATAATAATATACCTTACAACGCCATTTCGGAAGTTACTTTTTATTTGATTAGACTAAAGCTTGCAGATATTCGAATGTTTACTTGCGTATTTTCAATGAAAATAATCCGTCCACTTATAGTGATAATATTTCTTATTCCCCCGTTACACAAGCCACTTATTATTTGTACTACTATTGCCGCTTGTTTGAAGAATAGACAAGGCTGACACTGAACAAACATTCGCAAGCATCGAGATAGCAATACCAAACAATGCTTCAATGTAAACCTCGCAGAAACGGAAACTGCAATTTTTGCGCTGTCCGGACGTGCTAGCTTGTGTGTAGACATAATTCATCGGCAGATAAGAGACGTCGATGCAAAATTTAGCGCATAAATCAGAAAGCCCTGTCCTCAAAAGAATCGAAACTGAATCAGTCGATGCGGTTGTTGCTGTTTTACGGCACTTTCCCGGCCCTACCTCTTGAAAATTCGGTTTTACGAAGCTTCATCATCCGTACGCTTGCTCCATGGAACTCGATCTTTTCATCGGGGCATATAAGGCTCGCATTTTCGAAGGGATTTTATGAGGATAGGTTTTACGATTTCTTTTTTTGTTATTTGCGAGTTTTACGGCTTTCCTGTAAATGGCCATAATCCAATAAAGTTCGTAATAACTGCGTAAAATTTTAAGCATAAAGTTCAAGATTGGCCGATCGATCTTTATCTAGATTTTATGGGAATGAATTAATTTAGAGCCGCGGGAGGCTTTACCTTGAAACAATATTAATTGGGGCAGAGTTGAAGTTTTTGAAAATTTTTATTTTTAAACGTGCTTTTTAATGTGACATTATTTAAATTATTACTACAATGATTTGCAGATAAAAGAAGTTATTTTAGTTATTCGATAGTAATATTAAATTAATTGCTTTACATTATTTATGCATTTATCAAGCTTATTTTGCACTTCGATAAAATCAATGTTAACTTCACAGCAAATAATTCTTCATAAATATCTCACAATAATGTTATACATATATAATTTCAATAACAAATACGCGAATTAGTAGAAGTTATGAATAAATTATTTAGAATATTGAAACGTTTACTCTAATTTATTAAGTTAAAGTTCTTTTGCAAACCAAAAGCTACTGTATTATTACCATCGAAAATTCTTAACAACATAATTAAGAAAAGAATTGTCGCGTAATAAACAACGTAAAAAAGAAACTTTCCAAAAGTACGTATAATTGCTATACTGTAACGCGATAACAGCCATTCACGCAACACCGTAAAACGCGCAACTTACAATAAGCAAACTTCAAGCCTGCCTCAAGTTTTCTAAAACGACCGGCTGTAAAGTAAAGTTTTCGAGATAAACGCCAAATTAACTCTCGAAAACAAAGAAAAAACAAAGAGCCCCATAAACAATCTAAAGATGCCTATCTGATAAAAATGACATTTTAATCGCCGTTTCTCCCAACGCACAAACACTCGCGTCGAATCCACTCCATCTCCCATAATTAACCGCCCCCTCACCTATATATCTCCAGCATCTAAAATTATTCCGAAACCCAACACGTGCCGCCTAATACTCCTCCGATCGTTATCTCATCGCAGCGCGGGGGGGCCAAAACTCACCCTCGTTCTCGTTGTTGCTGATGACGATCTCGGTATTATCGAACTCGGCGTCGCGCACCATGTCCAGCGGGTCCTTCGGCAGGAAAATCCCGTCGATTGTCGGCGCCGACGGGAAGCCCAATATCCCACTGTAGCTGTTCCACTGCTGTACCGATATCGTCTTGGCGTCCACGGCCCTCAGGCAGGACATCACCCTCGAGGCGTTCTCCTCGAGTATCGTCGAGTTGCAGTTGAGATCCTCGACGAGGACCCTGGCCACTTCCGTGGCCCTCTCTGCCGTCATGTAGCTCCAGGGTGCGTTCAGGGTGCCGCTCTGGAGTACGCCGCGTCGGACTAATCCCTTGGTCACCGGGGACATGAGATGCAGCGATACCGATCCGCCGCCGGCCGACTCGCCGAAGATCGTTATTAGGTCGGGGTCACCACCGAAAACTCGGGCGTTGTCCTTGAGCCACTTGAGGGCCATCGCCTGGTCCCAGAGGCCCATGTTTCCAGGCGCCTCCTCGCTGTTCTCGAAGTACTGGCTGAGGTAGAGGAAGCCGAAGGCCCCGACCCGGTACTGCATCGAGGCGATGATGCAGTCGCTGCGCGCCGCCATTATGTCCGCGTCGTAGACGTCGAGCGTCGCGGTGCCGGTCATGTAGCCGCCCCCGTAGATCCAGACGAGGATCGGCATGCCGCCAGGCCGCTCCGAGGACTCGCTGCTGCTGCCGCCCTTGTGCCGCAGCCTCAGCTTCTTCGGCACCCAGATGTTCATGTAGAGGCAGTCCTCGCTGACGTTGGTGTTCGGGTTCCACATCTCCTCGCCGTCGAAGCCCGGGAAGTACTCGTAGCGCTCTTGAATGCAGCTATTCGGCATCGTCGTGGCGTTGTAGACACCCGGCCATGGGTCCATGGGCTCGGGCTTGCGGAAGCGAAGCGCGCCGATGGGTGGCTTGGCGAACGGCACCGCGAGGTAGATGTGCACCTCCCGGTCGCTGATCGTTTTGGACGAACCGCGCATCAAGCCGCTCGTCGTGGCGACGACGAGGGGATCGTCCAGGGAGTCGTCCCTGGAGAAGAGGAGGTCGTCGTTGCCGTTGGAGCCGAGGCCACCGCTGGGCATGCTCCTGACGCTCGACGGCCTGAGGAGCAGAAGGACGAGCAGGGACAGGCGAGACGTCATGATCAGACGCAGGGAAGCCATGATCGGTATTTGTTTGAGAGTATATCGGCTGGTAGCGGCGGCTCAACAAGTTTGCGCCGCGGTGTCTTTTTGCGCTGTTTACTGCCGCTTTTTTTTTAACACAGATGCACACACTGACACACACGCGCGCGCAAGCGGCGCACGTGCGCCTCGTAAAGCGACGAAACCAGTTGAATGAGGATGCGCGCCTCGGCTTCTTGTCCCTCTCTCTCTGTGTCTCTCTTTCTCTCAGTCACTGCGGTTCAAGTTCAGCTGCGGAGCGACGGCGCGCTGCTGCGCGCGTACATTCGAGCGCGCATCTGGCACCCGCGGCACTAGCACAATGAGCGGATTAAAAAAACGCTCTCTAATAACGCGGCTTTCGATGCCGATTTTCCAGATCGTTCTCGACGCACAACACTATTTTCATCCGATTCCCAGCTCGTGAGTATCCCTCTTACATCGCTCGACTCTCTCGGCTCACCACTCGAGGAAACGAGCTTTATACAACTCCCGAAAAAAAAGCGACGAGGTATACCGCAACGTTGACAAGCGTACTAATGTGCGTTTATGAGCGTGTTGACTAGCGCGATATGTACGCACAATATGAGAGAGCGAGAGCGTCGGAGAGTTAACGGCGCGGCGGCCAGCGTGCCGCGTTGCACGGGGTCGACTGATCGCACGCCCGTGCGGCTGCCGAGGTGTAGTCGTCGTCGCGCGCGCGAGTCTCTCTCTCTCTCTCTCTCGCTCGCTCGCTCTCCCGCCGGGTGCGCGCGCTCTCGCACTAGGCAGGCGCACTCTGCTCGCTCTCCCGCGCGCTCGCGTCTTCTTTCGTATATATGGACGTGTGTATGTTTAAGTGTGTGTACGTCGACGGAGGTCACCTCGCCGCACGCGCGTTATTATATATGCGCGGGAAGAAGTGTATTCGCGGGAGTTTTGGAATTAACGGTTGGGTTTACGTGGGTGGATTGGGCGTGGGTGGAGTGGGGAGGTGTGTGGGCGGATTTTTGGAGAGGAGGTTGGGAGGGTTTAGTGGAATTATTTTTGTGATTTTATAAGGGATTTTGGGAAAATTGTGTTTGTTGGGAGTGAGTTAAAATTGTTAGTTTCTAATTTAAAAAGTCTGCAATGTGTATAAATAATAATAGAGTAGACTATTTCAAAAGCTTATTGGAAAAATGTTAGTGTCAGATTGGCTTTATTACTTGTGATGTTAATCAAATTTTAGAATATACAAAATAAGCTTATTCATTTAAATTTATTGAAATTAATTTGCTATTTCTAAAAGTATTGTGTTAATATTGATTTGATGTGTGTTACTTTTATATTAGTTAATTATTGGATTAATACTATTTTAATACTAACAAATTTTATTATTTTCTAGATTTAAAAAACTCTTACGCTCATGAATGAATCAACATTTCGCTCACTTTTATAGCATAAAATAACAATTTCAATTAGACGTAATAGACACTTTTCAACTTTAGATTTTTAATCTAAAACGGAATTTCTCCTCAATTAAAAGCTTTTTTCATTACGCTTACCGGATGACTTTTATACCTTATAAGAAATTTCCTATTATTGTAGATAGAGCGACACTTACACATAGGATTTTAATTATAATTTCTCTTTCATATTCAAATGGCTATGATCTTATTACTATTTCAATGATTTGGTCTATCTATAAAATCGAGTATTAAAAGCACTTTGAATTATATAAAGTTATAATAATTAGCTATTTAGCGATATCTAAAAAGATCAAATCAATTTCAATAAATTATTTATGGTTTCGTGGTAACATATGACACTATTATAATCATAATTAGAATTGTACAATTTTTCTTGTGAACTGCTATAATGAATCTACATCAGAATTCTTAATACCGCAATCTTTAACACAAATTAATTAACAAAATATGATTATACTTAACCAAGGCACTCAATTTTTACGTCGCCATTAAAATTTTGTATACGACACCAATCACTGCGAAGGCCATATCTCTCGGCTATTATACAAAAGCCAGACCAATTATTCGTTCGTTAATGGCAACTTGTAGCCCGACGAGGCAAAACATATATACATGTTTCACACAAATACACAAGTGTGATGCAACAAAAAGAAAATTGTTGTTGTTCACCCGTACAATATATAAAAGTGCACAAATGTCGCGAAATTTTGTTGGACGGCGATTTCATTCTTTGTTACGTATGAATCGAGGCATTTTAATGGAGAATGAAAGGACCGAGGGGTGAAATACGGCCAGTTCTCTGTGATAAAAAGCAAGCTCGTGCACACCCGCGCTCTGTAGTGGTCGTTCCCTTTTCTTTTTTTTTTTTTTTTTTTTTAACGAGGCGCGACATCGATTTCCTAGCTTGCACCGGCGGTGAATGGGCGATTTCGGATGAAAATAGACTTATTGTGGACTGCGAGCGGGCGGTGTGCAAAGGAAAAAGTAGCTCGCGCGCTGCCTGCCGATGCTTGTTTGTGAATTTTTCTTTTACTTATTAATAATCCATCGATTGTCTTTGTGAGCGTATTTATTTGATTGTCGAGGTGTAAATTTCTTTTCTAAATTTCTTTATACTGTTTATATTAGTGAGTGGTACGAGATTCTTGTTATTGCTCTTTTTTAAATGCAAGTTGAAAATTTAAGTTTTTTATTTTTTTGAATTTTTTATTCAAAAAAATATTTGAATCGGTAGTGTACTTGAAACAGTTTGCAAAATATAGTATAAAAAAATAATTTAATAAAAGCAAATGAACTTACGCTTTTTATGGAACTTGCTCTTTACTTTAGTAAAAAATTTTACTTCATATTAGCTGGCTGAAACCCTACTTAAGTGTTTAAAATTAATTTTAAAATACTCTTTTTACAAGTACTGTTTAAAATGGAAAATAGAAAAAGTTTTGTATGATTTTTAACTTTGTGAACAGTTAATTGTTTTCCAAATAAAAGTGAGCTCGCAAACAAGAAAAATAGTGTGAAATGAAAAAAATTATATTTTTTACCTTGATTTTGATTGCTTACAGCTACAAAAGCTGGCGTTCAAACAATTTTAGTTCGTGGTATTATTGTTAATAGTAAATACAAAGTTTCAAGGATTCCTATTTTTTCTAACCTGATTCTCGGTGTCTAATTTTCTCTATAAACATATGTTTTATTTATTTATTTTATTCTATGTAGCACACAATTTTAGCTTATTTAAACTCATACGTATGAATTTTTAAAAAAATCAATAATAGTAATATTATTAAAATGACATTTTCTTTCTTATTTATTATTTGCATGCATATGATTTCAACATTATTAGATTTTCAAGTTTTACATTCTTATCATTGCTCTAATTTGTATTCAAGAGCTTTCTGAAATTTTCATTCCCGTGGTTAGCTATGAAATTACGTAGCCATTGCGAATTCCTTTCTTCCCGGTGTAAAAGTCTCATCCTATTATTTCTTTTAAACACGAATTTTCCATTACTAACTCAATTTACATTTTTCTTTATTACTATAATTACCACTCACAATCTACCATCAAGCTCATCAAATCCCACTATAAAATCTCAAATAAAAGCAGCCATCTGAATAAATACACAAACATTCGAAAAGCAAGCAAGATCCTCTCATTCGAAGTACAAGAAACAAGGCATTATCCCCTTCACCCTCAAACTCAAACAGCACGAATCAATGAACCCAAAGCTCTCGGGCGCACAAACAGCGCCGATCAACCTCGGACATTATCACCAAGCCACCGCAACAGCCCCCGACGATCAGACCAATCAAACTCCTCTGACTTGCTCAAGAAAGTCATTCAGCCGGCCGCAAATGCCATAATACCCTCCCAGCCGCCGCCCCCGTAATCCCCCCCTCTTTCGCACTGGCAATTTGCCCGTCATCATCGCGCGAATAAAAGAAACAGCCCGTGAGAGAGAGAGAGAGAGAAGGAAAGCATATCAGCAGCTTGGGTAGCGCGCGCAACAGTCGGCTGAAGAGCCATCGAAAGCGCGTGTATATAGCCGCGCTTACTGGCCGTGAAGCGCGCGTTCGGCTAAATCACGAGGATCGCGCGCGCGGACGATAACGAGCCTCTTCCGCCGTGAGAGAGAGAGAGAGAGAGTTGACGGGACAAGCCCGCACGACGTATATACCTATATAAGTATTATACGGCTGCGGCCGATTGTTGCGCGTACGGGAGAGCTCTGGCAGCGTGTAGCTCGTTACGCGCTCTTTAGCCGGCTAGCGCAGATGCACTTTGCGCTCGGGAATATTGTTGATTCAATGCTGCCTCTGCCGCTGCTGCTGGTCCAAAGGACATATATACGAGCGAATCTCGTATACAGGGACTGTTGACGGCTTGGGGGAGATAGAGAAAGAGAGGGAACTGGGTGTTTCGCAAGGATAGGTTTTTGATGGGGAATTGGTGGTTTTGTTGCTGCTGTTGGGGGAATTGGAAGGGGAGGTGGCTGATATGAATTTGTTTTTGAAGGGAAAGAGAGAGGGAGATGGAATTTTCTGGTATTAATTGGAAAACGTCATTATTTCGCTGGAATCTTTGTGGTTGAAATTGTGATTTTAATGAGAACGGCGATACAAAAGTTCACAATTATTTTTTTATTCTATTTTCTGTCCGCTGCAATGCCTGTCTCCAATTTTGAAGACCCGTGTAATAATTTCACGACCCGTAATGTAAATAAGAAAAAGCTCCTTTTGATAATGAAAGTGAGACCATGGAGACTCTTCTACACCTTAATTATTATCAAATTTAATATTTCAAAAAGTAAAATAAAGACTTTTTTTAAGAGTTTTTGTAATTTGTAATATAACATTGCGTAAAATTTATTTTTTGTAAAAATTTTTAATGAATTTTTTGCAGTATAATTTATTGTAATGTGACACTGCTTTCTAATTATTTTTCATAATAAATGTATAATTAATATTTTATTACAGTAAAAATTTTTAGTTTGAAAAAGTTTTGCTCCCAAGTTTCTATTAAATTCAGAAAATTTGATAGGACAGCTTCAAAACAGAGTTGAAGATAAAACTATACATGTGCATATAACTCTAATAACCGCTACTTTGTAGAAACTTATAACTTTCGTCAGGAATTAATAAAAACTTTTTGAGAAATAATATACAGTTTCTAATAAAAGAAAGTTTTATTTCTAATAAAAATTTGAAGCACATGCTGCATCTTGGTTAGATTTCAATTTCTAAAGTATCATATTGCTCGATAAGTTAACATTTTACTTATTGAGTTATAAAAGAAAATATAATCATCTCATTAAGAAATTGTACGAAATTATTTTTAACGATATATAAAAATTGTATAAAGTCATTACAATAACTATATAGCGTAAATTAAATTGTTAAATTTACATAGAGAATAAAATCGAAAAAAGCTTTGATAAAATACATATTTAAGTTCATCAGTGAGCAGATTTTACACAAATGACTATGCCTAAAAATGTTACTTTTGCGTCCAAAACATTTTCAATAAAAATTCAAATACAAATTAAAATTGAATTCGTTAAAAGACTAAATATATTCGATCACAAAGGATGTTAATTAACTCACAATGACAAACGAATTATAATAACCAAAGTTTTAATTTAAAAATATCAACATTAACTTCCCACTAGTCATAAAATTCCAAAGTTCAAAATTATCACCATTAATTATCGAAATAATACTCAAAACTAAATTAATATTAACAATAATTCATCTTCTCACCCGAGTATCAGTCAAACTGTTCATTAACAAAACTACACCCACTGAAATTCAATGTCCAACAAACCCATTCTAATTCACATTAATCCCTTTAATTACCAAATCATTCAACTACACCATAAACCACCCATTCTCTCCTTTTTCCACGAGCTCCCCCAAGCCTTCCAAAAGCTTCAGACACGAGAAGCAAAACAAAGTAGAAGCCGCAGCGCTTTCGCAAATTTCGTTTCGTGCCTCGTCGATGTGCGCGCGTGACGGCCAGCTGTTTGGCGAATTTATCTCGCTGTTTGCGGTTCGCATGCCTGCGGGGGCCAAAAGAAAGGATACTTCATTTTTATTCCCACCGGCCGGCTATTAACTAATTGCTTTTTTTTACGGGGAAGCCGCTTTCGAATTGGTATGTATGATGCAGGCGCGTGTAACAAAGATTGACAGAGGGGAATCGAATAACTTTGGCGCGCAAAGCCTAGAGTTGCTTGTTTTTTTTTTCGGCGTAAAATTCAACGGAATATACGAGATAAATATTTTCCGATGCCAACGGTGGGCGCGAAAAATAAAATAACAGAGTGGGAAAATAGAAGAGAATGAAAAGAAAATTAAAAAGGGCTTTGCGGCAGGCCGCACTGCGCGCTCTGTATATAGATCGGCGCGGATTTTTGACGGCTTTTGATAGATCGCTTGGATAGTGTAACTGGGATTGCTTCTGTGGCGCCCAGTTTAGGGATTTATTGCCGCGGATCAGGTTCGATTATTAAAATCGCTTGCTTCGCTCAGCGAATTGTTTAATTAGTTTTAGTCACTTAGATGTGGTTGGAATGCTGCGTCTGTATTTCTTTTCGAAGTGAATTGTTTTACTGCGGTGATTATTTTTTAATTGAGGTCGTAAATTTATTATGTCGAAGTTTTTGAGATACTAGAATGTTTTAACGATTCATTTTTATAGTAAAAAACATTTTTTGAATATTTTAGCAAGTTCTTTGTAATATACTTTTTTAGTTGTATAAGATTATAATTAAAATTGAATAGTTAATGAAAAATTTACTATATTGATAAATTAAAAAAAATTAAAAATATGTTTTTTTATCAACGAAGAACTATGCTTGAGATTTGAACTATTTTATGTTTAATAGTATCAATAATCAAATGAAAGCTTTGAATTACAATAAATTAACAAACTTATCAAGCATTTGTAATAAAGTAGGGCATCGCTAGCTCAGAATGAATGTACTATACCGTACAAGGTTGTAATGTAATTCAAACTATTCTCATGTGCACCTAATAACTACTTTCAAAACAATAATTATTTACAATTTTGAAATAAGTTTTAATAATTTTAATAAATGAAAAATAAATTGTTTAAAATAATAAATTATTTAAATATATTTATAAATTTAATTAAAAATTAATAAATACATTTATAATTTAATATTAAATTTATTTAATAAATTTAATTATTATTCCAGGATGTTTATTTTTAAGTTAATTTATTAATAAATAGTTTTGAAAAGGGGAGTAGTAAATCTCCCGAAACGTCGACTAAATCAATAAATTCAACTCTAGCAACATCCTTGTTCGTTAAAGATCAATATACTTTCCAATCTTTAATATTAAATTATTTTCATACATGTGTTATTACAATAATTAAATACACATTAAATTCATGCTCCACATACTTCACTTAACATTCGAATTCGTAAACAAAATAATTTCACGAAAGAAATCGGCTTTAAGAAAAAAAAAATGAGAAACGGCGCATTCAACAAATTCTCATAAATCAAGAACCTTATCTGGTTAATCAGACCAACCAGCAGATAAGAACAAGCAGCCCTTGAAAAATGGTAAATTCGTTGTTTTGCGCTCGTCACGGATGTGCCTCGTTAATGCGAAGGGAGAAAGAAACAAGTAAAGAAAAAACTTGTGAGTTGAAAGGCAAAGAGAAAAGAAGCGAAAGAGAAAAAGGAGGAAAATAGGCACGCAAGCTAGGTTGGGTCGTGTGAAAAATGTCAACACGCGTCTTTTTAGTATAATACTAATATATTTCCATTTCTCTGTGAATATGTAAATATAACAATTTATTAGTAAGGGTTAGTACAAAATGTATAATATTTTCTTTATACTATTCTAAGACTGCAAAGGGTTAAAATATAAAAATGGTTTCAAAATGATTCAAGTTCTTTATGTTAGATATAACATTCTAAAAATATCCAGGGTACCTCATTTTTTGTAAAAATGTAGATTTAAACGAAGCAACATAGAAGCATATTTTGCATATAATTTACTACAATGTTGCAAACGAGTGTCATAAGTATACTACATAAAATTCTTCAACATTTTCAAGAATACGTAATAACTGACATTCTACTTCAAAATATTCTTTAAATTTAAATTCAAAATTCAATTTTTGGATTAAAAATATTACAACCGTATCATATTATAAAGCTTTATACAGCATTTTTCAGTTTTTTAAATAAATTCCTTTTAATAATAACTAACCCACAAGCACCGACATACCATACAATTCTGCGCTTCTCCTCAGACAGACCATTCCCCTATTCGACAACCACACGTCCTTATCACTCTTGATTGTTTTAACAGCGAAACTCCCAGCATTATCAATCAATCTTCCTCCCTATAAATCATTCAAGCATTTCAATATTTAAAAACAAGGCTCGAGGCCCCCCTTATAAATCCAGCCGCCATCCTTCTTCCTTGCCTTTATCACAGCGCGCGCGCGCGAGCGAGAAGCATTTAAAATGTACATAAAGACGCGGACCTCCACAGGTGCCAGCCGCATCCATTATACATTCGCGAGGGTGAAAGCGTTTACAGCTGCTCCTTAGCGAGCGAGACAAAAATGAGAGCGCGCCAGCGAAAGGGATAAAAATCTCTCGAATCGGGTTATCTGGAAATAGTCGCAAGCGGGTCATTGTTTACGTCACCTGCAGACGCGCACACACAGCCAAACACACACACATACATCGCCTTAAAGCCTTTTATATAGAACGCGCCTTCAGCAAGGGGTGTATACAGGCTGGTATATGCATGCGGGCGTGTATCGAGCGCCGGGAGGGCGAGGCCTATAATGTGTGTCGTCGAATACAAGGCGAGAGCCCAAGTTTCCCGATGATGACGCGTCGGAAACGATGATGACGTTCCGTTAAAGCTGGGGATTTATCCGGCCTGCTGATGCAGTTGTC
>UELX01003578.1:0-22565 GCA_900480035.1 Eupelmus urozonus
GACATAAAGCACTGTATGTACCACGGACAAGTGAACCTTTATGCCCTCGTGTGGTTGCAGTACTCGTCTTCGGCTCGTGCTGCAAACTCCACACTCGGGCAATAAAGGTCCACTTATCGCCCTTGGCACATAATGTACTATTAATACTTGGAATACTTTTTATTAAAAAAATATTTATAATTTATATCATATGGTTAATATGATTCTGTAACAGTTTTAATGTTACTAGATATTATATTTTTGCGTTCGTCGATAACAATAAAGTTAAGATAAAGTTTCTGTTCATGTAGTTTTATTGTGATAAGATCGTATATAATTACACTTTTATCCTTATTTGAGACACGAAGCTACGTTTATTTTCTAATTATCAACATTAAGTTACTCTTGTACCTACTCAGTCTATTCTACGTGAGACTTCAACACCTGTTAAGATATTACAATGTGTGAATTTTTCGGAGAGTACTTCACATGTGCTCTTTCATAAAGGTGAAAAATGTAGAAAAATATATAAAAATACTTCAATTTATATTACAAGTGAAGTGTATCAATAAATAAATTTTTAAAATATAAAATTAGAATCACCCGAAACTGGACTAACCTTTTGAATTCATTCAAACTTTTCAAAAAAAATTTGGACTTAACTGGATTAAAATTTCATTCAAATATCAATGACACTCATAATTCGAATTTTCATTCAACAAAAAGAGAGTATAGAATACACAGCTCAAAATTTGACGTAGTTCATATTTTATAATATGTTTATGAGAAGTTCGTCAAATTAAAAAAAAGTATTTTGAAAGCATATTTTATTTTACTACTAATATTAAAATTTTTTAGTTAAATTTTACGTTTTACAATTCTTTGAAATTTCCAAAAAAAAACAAAATATTTTTAATTATCAAACCCTTTTTTAATAAAACTTCATGCCCTCCCAAACATATACACACTTGACCCTATTTCTCCCATTTTAACAAACTTTGCCAACACTCAATGCTTAGAGGGTCAACTTAAAAAAAAAAGCGCTCTCACTCTCGACCCAAAGCGTACATCTGAAAAACTACTAAAAGTTGCACAGCCGCAAAACTCCGCGAACATCAGTATAGCAACTCTACGTAGAAACGAGGCCCGCGGGCTTGTGTGTGTTTCAGACGGGGCCTGTACCTGAGCGACGTGCCGCTCCACGACGCGACCCGTGACCTGGTCCTCATGTCGGAACAATTCGAGGCGGACTACAAGCTCACCAGGAATCTCGAGCTCCTCACGGACAAGCTGCAGCAGACCTACCGCGAGCTCGACGGCGAAAAGCAGAAGACCGATAGGTATGCCATTGCCGTTTCTCTGGGTTCTGATGATCGTTGTCTGCATGGAGTAGATGATTTTGAATGGCTTGTTAAGATTCTTGGAATAGTTGAGTAGTTTTCGGGTGTTTGACGATTAGAGCTTTTGAGAGTAATTGAGATTTACTATTTAATGTTAAAATTCTGGTTTATAAGAAGTCTGAGATGCTATCCGTTCCGTGCATGATCAATTGCAGTGCTAGTGGATTTAAGGTGCATTCGTGTATAGGCTTGGTTCTGAAATTGTGAGATTTTTGCCATTCTGTCTGAACCATTGCTTTGGAAAGTTGCGCACAGAGCCAATAGCAGAGTAGAGCATGAATAAATATCTATATATATAAAGAGAAAAAATGCTTTATAGTAAATATTATTACAATATTAAAGGAGTTATGGTATATATTATTTTAACTTCTAATTCTCGATGAAAAGTTAGGTAGTTAGAAGTATTATTAGAAGAATCCTTAAAAAAAATTTAATACTAATCAATAAAGCTATCATAAACTAAAAAAATAATTTAATTTATAATTTCATTTTATACATATTTTATAATTACACTGTGAGCATACGTACTAGAAAATGTATTAATTTGAACAATATCATATTATTTCTCCATGTAGTAGATATCGGAGAAAGTTTCAAATGTCGAGAAATAATTTACTTCAAAATAAATAAAACGTTTAAAACTGCAATAGTTATTATTACATAAAATAATTATCTTATACAATATGTTCATGAATTTTTCTAAAATCCTTTAGAAAATGTTGGAAAATTTTCAAGTCTTTGTATTGTTCATATTTAGATTCGTATTCATCTTCATATTGTTTTGTAATCTGTTAAATTAATTAAATTAATTATCAGTTCATTAAATGACTTATTATAAAAGTATATGTATTTACATACACGTAAAAGAATCAAAGGAAATTTGTCAACCATTAGCCTAGCAGAAAATAGAAAAGCCTGAAGCAACAAATGTGCGCAATCATGCAAATGCGCCGCTTTCAAAACAAATATTTTCAGCGCTAAAGTGTCGTTCTGCTTGGCGAGAGCCCGCTTCTTTCAGTCCCAGTTCGCGCGCGCACTTTGACAAATAGAGTCGATATCCATTAAACGGCGGCCACGCGGAAAAAGCCTGCTAACTTTTAATTCTCATTGAACATCTTAAATCCATTTCTCCGTCGGCCGCGCGGTAATTTATATACGCCGTCATTAGATAGAGAAACTCGGCTTGCCGCACTTCCCTTAAGTACCGACGAGCGCATTCATCTTCCACACATTTTCGCGTTTATATACCTCAGCTATTTGTTTCACGACTCTCCTCTTTATATCTTTCCGAGTTCTCGCGTTTTAATACTTTCGTCTCTAAAGAGCAGAGCTCACTCATAAAAGACAAACGCTTTATTCGCGAATATATTTATCATTTATACCGCAAATCATAAGGTGGATTATTCTTTTAAAAGAATAATGTTATTTGATTTTAATGGTTTGTAATAAAGTTTTTTGTAAATTAATTATAAGAATGGAGAATAATTTGTTTTTTGGGAATCGTAGAAGAACTAATAAATTAAAACAATGAGAAACAACTTTTTATAAATATATTCGCGGTAAAAAATTCAGCTTTAAAATAGGTCAGTCATTTGATAACAACCTATTATCTAACAATCTAAATGTCTGTTATTCATTATGTTTACAAAAGTTTGTCTATTAAACTAGAATGTGAAACAGATTTTTTCGTCTCAATATTTTAATAACATACATTCATGTAATAAGCAAAAAATGTCAAGCAACCAGTACTTTTAATCTAACCTCTGTTTATTATTGCAAATCTATTGCGGTAAGAAAATTACTATTTATCTTTATATCCTTTTTTGTGTATATACTTTATTGTTATTATTTTATTCTATTGCTACTTCCAAACTAAATTTTTTCCTTTTATTTCTGCGCAGGAAATAACGCAAATGAATCGTATTTCCATTTTGAATTGTGGTTTGAAGGGATCGTGTGATTATACGTACCTGGGTCGGTTAGCGTTACTAAATAACTTTGTTACACGTGTGGTCTTACGCGGGGTTAACACGTCGATGCAGGATATTCGACGCATACACAGCATGCATATATACGCCACCACCGCAAGCCGGATGCTAACAGTTAAATTACCGAAGTTTTCGTTAATTTGATATCAGCGTCACGTCTTTTTGTAAACGTAAGATATTAATTAAAATAGGTTTGTACAAAATTTTGTAAACTAATGTTAAGTTGTTTTTTTAATTTTGAACTTTTTTAAAAGTTTAGAACAATGCAAAAAACTGTTGATACGTTTTCATTTAGATAAAAATTTATTTGCACCAGAACTTTTGAAAATTTCTTCATTACATAATATTGAACCTATATTGCTAACAGCCAATGAACAGAAAAGACGGAAGCTAGTACTATTAAAAAGCTAGTAAATATAAGCGTCAGAGTAATAAAAAGTTTTGTATTTGTTTTCTTTTAATAGAGTCATAACATTAAGTTCCACCTCTTTATAGAAATATGATATTATAAAAAGACCTTTTTACTAAAACTAATGTCTAGAGACTAAATCAATAAATTAGAAAAACCATAATATTCAGTATTCACTTAAGAATTACCGAGAATTCAATTTTTTAACACTCACACAATTGAACGTAAATGCGTTGATCACGTCATTAAACTGGCATAGTATGTAATCTACTGGTCGTGTTCCGACGCTTTCACATATGCAGGCCTACTACCTAGGGTATAGCAACATTACTGGGATATGTTCAATTAAGGAAGAGAATCTAATTGAATTTAATATTGTACGCTTGATCCACATTGTCGCTAGTACCTACGCGTTGTTACACAATCTAAGTACGTTTGCATGATAAATGAAATAACAATATTTTTTCCTAACTATCCATTTTACTACAAATAGTTTGCAGTAGGTTTACTTAAGTTAATATAATTTTATCCTTTTTTGGTGCAAAAATTAAAAGTGATTGATATTATCCAAGTCGTAAAAATCTCCAATCCCACAAAGAACTATTTTATGTTCCTAGAATACGATAGCAATTGAAATTCTAGTAGTGATAGCGATCTTAACATCATTAAACGCAAATTTACTGAATGAACGCGGAACTACCTGAACTTGCACGCCCTGGTCATTAGAATTTTTCTGTTATCTTGTCGAGCCGTGGACGAAATTCCGAAGTTCAGCGATGAAAGTTGCCCGATCAATTACTTTTTTATTTCTTCTTTCTTCTCTATTCAGTTCACTTTTACGCCAGTACATTTTTTCACCTTTTGTCGCGTTGAAGTAGAAACTCTATATTTACTCGAACCGTCTTATTACTGGAAAAGTCACCTGCAGAAAGTGTAAATATACGTTTGAGGCTTTTTATCTGTGATATTAATGTCATTCTGTGAATAAAAATTAGAGAGTGGAATTACATAAACAAGGAAATGAACGACGTAAATTCTTATGTGCATTCTTACATTACTTTTTTTTAGAAAAGAATAATGTTTTTAATTTGCAAGTGATAATAATCATAAATTAAAATACATTTTTTATTTTTAAATTTTTTACAAACTTTGCTACAGTAACGGTTAAAAAGAAATTCAGGACAAGACCTTCCGCGTGACGTAGAGAGCAGCCTAATAACTATTCAAAGTCTAACGTTCGCACTCTCGCTAAGAAACAAACAGCTGTGCGTGCAATTTAAGATCTAAATGGACCATCTCTGGTGCGCAAATCATTCGGCTCTAGGCATAAAAAAACATTTCGCGAGCTGAGGAGCTCTAAACAAAACTTTCCTCATCGTCCGCACGACGAAAGAGAAAACTATGGTTGACGATAGCTTTATTTCTATAGGTTATTATACTCCGTCCTGCCCGCATCTGTGGCGAACGAGTTGAGGCATTCGCGGCCGGTGCCCGCCAAGAAATACGACTGCGTTACGCTCCTGTTCTCGGGAATCGTGGGCTTCAGCGCTTACTGCGCGGCGCATACGGACTCGAACGGCGCCATGAAGATTGTCAACATGCTCAACGAGCTGTACATCGCCTTTGACGTGCTGACCGATCCCATGAAGAATCCTAATGTTTACAAGGTATGTGCTACGTTGAAAAAGTTTGTAAGGATTGAATTTTGTCTAAAATTTCTTGGACTACTTGTATCAGAAAAGATACCCGAATTGATAAATAATATTCAATTTAGAATTTACAACGTTCATTAATGCTAAATATTTTTAAAAAAGGAGTTTTTGAATTAAAATTATATATTTTGTATCGAAATGACTCCATCTTAACTTTCATTTATGAAAATTTGTATTCTTCTAGCTAATTAAAATCTAGTAACTTATGCACAGTAGGTTTCTTTAAACACCATAATCTGAAAAATATTAAGCTTTGAAGTTGAAATTTGACTTTCTTAATATTTCTACGTCCAAAAGCATCCCTCAAAATTTGAAAAAACAGGTAACGCAGGGGCCTTACTATCTCTCAGTTTGTATTTTGAATTTCAGAAATATTCTAAATAAAAATTCATAATAATAACTAATAACAGTCTATTAAAACAGAACTTAATCATTTAAATCACAATTTTTTGCACACACATTCGAAATTGTATCACCCAAAATCTTTCGAAAACTATTCTTCCCCCAAGCATCAGTCCCACCCCTCACTTACCCTCACCCTTACCAAAACCCAATGAAATACAGCTCGAAACAGCTCGCCTCGCTCTCCTCACCGGAGGGCATTAATTTCACGCAAAACCGCTCCGCCCCACACGTCCATCCGCGTGGATAATACCTTACCGCACACGTAACGTACACACATCGTCTCTTTGCGACTCGTCTTTTGTACAGGTTGAATGAATTAACCCGCAGGTCGAGACGGTCGGCGACAAGTACATGGCGGTGAGCGGATTACCGGAGCCCTGCCGCTGCCACGCTCGCTGCATAGCCAGGCTCGCCCTGGATATGATGGATCTCGCTGACGTCGTGCAGATTGATGGAGAGCCCGTGGTAAGAAACGCAAACTCGCAGCTTGCTATTGTTGTCCGATGCCGCTGTGTGCGCGAGCTTTAAGGGAGCTTCGCCGGAGTGACGTCTCCAGAAACTCGGGGCTCTTAATGCATTAGAATGGGAGGCGCGGTGCTTTGGGGGGAAGATGCTGCGGCGGACTGATGGGATGGGTTTTTCAAATGGAAAATCAGACTAGATTATTATCGTAGTATTATTTTCTTTAAAACATTTAACTTAATTTATGTTTGAGTAGGAGCTTAAATTATGTGTTCAGCAGTTCTGAATATTTTTTAAGCTGACCTTTTTTATCCCTTGTTTTATTTTACGATATTCTTGGCCTATTTTAAAGAGGTTTCTTACTTTTTGTGTTATTCTTCTAGATTTAACATTTTTATTCCGTTTTCCAATACATTTGATAATTTTACGATATTTTGTAACGTAATTTGATTTATTGTCTTACCGTTGCAGCTATCGTATATATAATTTTGGCGTTTGATTAGTAGTCGCTAATCGATCAGTGTCTCTTAAGTATTTCATGCTTATCGCGTTATTTTTCTTTATTGACTATTGTTATCCTGATATCTTAGTTCATATATAGAAAATTACAAATAATTCAGAGGTCAAAAAAGAGCAAAAATAATTGTTAGATCCTTTACGCGAAGGGTTATCCTGTGAAGGTTGTAGCAGCCGGACGTTGTAATTTTCACGTGATGCGGGACCGCATATATAACACAAATGTGTAGAGCTGAAATAAGATACTGTTGAGAAATGGTGTACATGTGTATAATATACCTTTATTATCTGTTCTATTAAAATAAATTTGGTATGAAGTATCATTTGGGATAAAAAAATTAAAGTAATTGGTTTTTATATCTCAACATCTTTACAAGGTTCACTGGTGAAATCTACGATATCGAAAAAAAGAAACATAAGATAGTTTTCTTTTTTCATTCTCAAGAGATACCTACAAGTTTAAATATTTTAGTATTTTAAGTCACTTTGAATGATGTTTTATTCAGGAAAACTTAAGAATACAAAAAATATTCTTTTTTAAATACTATTACGTTAACAGTTATGATTTTTTGGAAAATTTATCAAAGCTTTTCTTTGCATTAAGCTTGCAGGTGAAAATATATAACAGTAAAAAATATATAAGCATTTTTCAATAAACTTATCGAAATCAGATAAAAATTAATACCTTTAATCAAATTATTTATAAATTAATTATACTTTATCTTCATCAGTTGATGAATATTCAAAACCGTAATTATTGTTGTCCCGTAGGGATTCAACTACCTTGATGGATTAAAATACTTTTTAAAGATGAATTTTTCTTCATTATAGCTACTCCTTCATCATGAATGAATAAAAACCTGGGAAATTAAATCTATTTTACTTATTTATTAGTTAAAAACTAATATTTAGTTTATAAATAAATAAAGAAATTTCAATTTCTTAGAAGAAGGGGTACATGTTTGTATGAAACGCAATTCATTCACAAAAGGCAATTTAATCCATCGGTTTAGTAGAATCTTTACGAGGCGGGAAACGGGCCAATTATAGCTTCGAACATTCATCAGCTAATTATGAACGCGTATAGGTGCAGTGAAATTAATCTGTAAGAATTTATATTAAAGGTTATTCAATTTTTTAAATGCCTTATAACTTACATGTTCTTATTGGCAGGTTCTAAAGATAGTTTCATTCCTCAAACAACATCTATTTGTTAATGTAAACATTATTATTTTATGCAGCTAAAATTTAATCCGATCTATACAAATTATATGAAATATATAAATAATCAATATAGTCTAATGCACTAAGCTGATTAGAGTCGATCAAAACACGTATATGTAACATTTACTGGAATAATGACAGATTTGAAACTTTCGTAGTAGATAGTTCGGTTCATATTCGATCGCTACCTATCGATCAATCAGACACATCATTACAAGCATACACGATGTTGAAATTGCTTGGTTCAGTCAGTTACAGGTTTGCTGAGAAGTGAACTGTAATGATTACCGAAGCAGACAGAATCGGAATGAAAAAACAATTATTACTCGAACTTGCATGGTATTAGCAATTTACTGAATTTTACAGTCCAATAAGTAGATTAATTTACGAGATAATTGTAAATAATTTTGAAGAAAATTTAATTATAATTTTATTTTATAAATTAAAGCCAAATTAAATATACGAATTCTCGATAATAATAACAAGGCATGAAACGATACAATATTAATTAACGTAAACACATTGAGCAATTGATTTAAAATTGATGGCATGATAATCACATTAAATCTGCTGTATAATTAAGTTTGAGATTATTTCAACAAAAGGTAATCAATAACTATTTTTCCTTTTTATATCCTTGTATACAAATTTTTAATAATATTCGTTTTACTCGCACGCATTTTTGCTTACATGTATCTATTGGCAACTATAACTACAAAGTTTTTACATACTAAAACATAATTTCAACAGTGAAATTGAAATCTTTCTGTAACCTTTCATACTATTCACGAAATCAAAGTCCTGAAAATTAAAAAGATATTTTCCAGGGTGAGAAAACGTTCAAACGGATAAAAATTGATGAGAACACCTTACTCTATTAAGATTGGAAAATTGGAAATTCTGCTATAACATTACTTCATATGGCCAATATCCTCCCGATAACACATACTGGCAATCAATGCAGATGCACTAGTTAATAAAATAACGATTGCAAATACGCAAAAACAACCTGTACAGCGAGAGTACTTCTTAAATAATATTCTAAATATTGGCGCTTTTTCTATATGAACGCACAATATAAAAGTATTTAACAAATCGAATTGTTTGCGCTTGTATGCAGACGTGGAAAGTTGGGAGGATTTGTACACTTTTATCTTTTTATCGTCTATCTTGGAAAATAGGTCAGTCGATGCAAGTTATTTTCATTTCCCGATCTCTCGGCTATTTTGGTTTCTCATTTGAAAGCTTCAGCGTCGATTTGGTTTTTTACTTAACAAAGGAAATTTTTAATAATATTTAACTGTTAAAATTTATGAATTACGAATTTATAATATCGTATAGCCTTAAAGTATTGATCATATACTTTTATATCTGGATGGTGTACTAGTTTTAGTTAGTTAAATAATTTTTAATTAATTTCTGGGGCAAATTAGTTTTGCGGTTTAGATCGATCCTTTCTTCAACTGCTGATAAACTAGTTCAATGTTTAAACTTACAAGAACTGTTTAATAAAGTTGAGAAATTAAAAATATTTATCGTTATAAGACTGCAAAATTAGTAACACACTTAATTAGTAATAAAAAACTCGAGTCAATGTATCCTTGATACATCGCTGCCGCATAAACAAACCTCCCGACTGTTTACCCATTATCCCCTTAGTTAGATACCTTCAATCACTCGAAATCCCGAGCGTCCAAATTGACAAACAATAGCCTCATCCATACAAATCGAACTGCGCTCGATCGGGCGAAACCACGAAAGACGCTTACGCATGTGTCAAATAATAGGGATGACAATAGCGGGAAAGGGGCATAACTGAGGCAAATAGGTTCGACTAACGACTGATATTCCTCATACAATGAGCATTGATATTCCGCAGAAAATCACTATTGGCATACACAGCGGCGAGGTGGTCACGGGAGTGATTGGACATCGTATGCCGCGCTACTGCCTCTTCGGTAACACAGTCAATCTGACCAGCAGGACGGAAACCACAGGGGAGCCCGGCAAGATCAACGTATCGGAGGATGCTTACAGGTAAATTTTTTTAGGGATGTTGTGTATACCGGGGTGAGGGTCTACTAATTTTGCTAGATATTATATTAAATTGTAAGTGTGTTTTGGAATTTTTAATTCCCAGGAGAGTGTTGTTCTTGTAGGTTACGGAGTTGGATGCAAAGATTGGGATATGTTTTAAGATATTAAAATATGAAAGAAATCAAAGTAGAATGGTTTAATGCTTTAAAAGACTGAAGTAAATATTTGTAGTGTTTATAGCAAAACTATATATGCCATTCGACTCTCGTTTTTGTCGTACAATTTGTTGAAAAAACCTTTACATTTGTATTAAACATAATGACTAGTTACAATACATTCTAATTTTTGAAGTAAAATAAACAATGAAAACAGTATTTATTTTATACCAAAACTGGTCAAAACCAACACTAAAACAATTAAAAAATTCAATACTCATTTGATTATTCATTATTATTTTCTTAATCTATGCAAATGTGAATGTATAGTGTTGTTGATCTATAAAAATTTCAAGTCGTTTATTTTGATGCATTCAACCGTATACTATTGTGTTTCTTATTTACGTTTCTTACATATTTTGGCATCGCACAATATCTCCTAAAGTTTGAGCCGAATCCGTGACCCAAAAGTACGATGCTCTTCTAGTAAGTATGCAAGATATCAAATGCAAAATCAACATTTGAAGAATTACTATTCTCTTTTAACCCACTAGTTATTGTTTATTATTACTTTCAATATTCTACATTTTGAATTTCAATTTATTTTCTATTTTATAATTTATTCAATTATTACAAAAAATGTATTAGTTGTAATTATAGAATTATAACTTTAAAAATAATCTAACCTTGAGTAAATTTAAAGCCACGAATCCCAAGAATGGAACGTAAAGTCAGAAATTTATCTGTCACGCCATTGAAATATTGAACACGTGATTATTCAAATTCCAGTAAAATTATGTCACACTACATTTACATTATATTAATATTTGTACTTTTCTTCTACGGTATTATCATGAAGAGACTGATATCCAACGATATAATTAGCACGTTAAAATTATTATTGTTAAATGCATATTATATGCAAACTTACAATGGATCATTTTATTAAGTACCTAGATACGTCATGTTTGGCCGGACGCCCCATTAATTTACTTGTATCCCTGAAATAGAATACGAAACTCGATTTAGGAAACTCCTAAATCGATCCTCCACAAATTATCGCGATCACCAAAGTATCCAATATTATCCAGCTATCCTCTTAGAGAATTAATCTGTTTCCCAAATGCGCAAATTCTCCATCCGCAATTCCCCACCAGCAAATCAACGTCCTTCCGGATCCAATGCCAAATAATAAGTTCGATTCGGCATTGTCCAGTCAGCGAAACGACTCGGCGCATTCAAGCGTACAAATCCAAGGCACATACAGCCATCAAATTATCCCAATACGTCCCTCTCTCTCTCCTCCATCGCCGAGGAAAAGCGGCGCGCGAGGAAATTCAATAATCAACTTTATCTACGAGTCGAAAAAGTCGAGGCTGCATCTCCAATGGAGTGTCGAGAAAAGTCGCTCGTTCCCATAGCTCAGAGCATCGCGTCCGCGTTTCACAAGTCGGCCGAGTGGAAAAAGACGGGCGAGAGGAAAGGGAAGAAGAAATATTCCGGCGAATCGAGAAACTTCTTTTGTTTCGAGAATCGATTATTTACGCAACGTTTGGTTTTAAGACTCGTCGAAATAGAGAGTACGCGAGGAAAGATAGAGCTGACCTCGAAAAATAGCTTTTATTTCTCTTTTATATAAAAGAATTCGTGGACCCGTTTTATTTTTCAGGATACTGCGCGCTCGCTCTGGCGAACTGAGCCCGCTCTCATTTGTAGGTGCGTTCGCTCAAGCTTGGCGAGCCGACTCCGTGTTTGTACAGGCTTTAAGAACGGCTGTAAGACGTTTTGTATTGTTAACGTACTGAATAAGAGCTCGTTTTTATTTGAGACGTACTAATTGAATAAGAGGGTTTGCTCGTAACAATAAAACGATCCTTAGTTAAGAAAACGTTTTTGTTCGTGTACTTGCTTGTATATGGAGAGATTTTTACGGCGGTGTTTTATCACGTCTTTGCTATAGAGCTATTTTGAGTTATTCTAGAAAATTTATGAAAATATGGTAAAAATGAAAACGACTTTAAGCTAAGAAGAATTGAAACTCAGCTGACTGGCTAATTTATCGGCATTTCTACAATGTTAGAAACAAAATACTATAAAAAACGAAAATACTGTATAAAAAAATTGTTTTTTTAAATTTTAAATCTGAAAAAATTTCCTTGTATAAACTTAAAACCAGTCTTTCCAAAATCAGCCGCAAATCTCTAAATTCACGGAAAAATCGAAACCGCAAAGCTCGAATTTCCAGCCCCCGTCTAGAATGCCCCAAAGCTCACCCACGCGCGGTATCGACAGAAGTAAACTCTTATCAGTGTCTCGCGCTTTTGTCGCTCCAAGTACACGCATGTAAAGTCGAGCAAAAATTTTCTTCCTCCGCCGCTACCACCTCAGTTTCGTCTTCGCCCTGGTGCAAAAGCAGAAACGAGCTTCCCCGGAGAGATGCGAAAGCTCAGCCAAGTCAGTGAAAGTTAAGGTTCCCGTCGTTCGAATTTCATTGCGAACTTCCGAGCTTTACTGCGCCCGCGGTCGCAGTCGAGAGTTTCCGCAGATCGCGGAGACGAACTGAGCGAGTCAATTACGAGGAGAGGTGAATTGATTGATATCGGTTTATTTCCCTGGTCCGCTGGGATCGCATAACACACTTTTATTACGGAGACTTTGCGATGAATAAAAGTATAAATATCATTAGCGAGGGGACAATCAATTAAGGAAACCAGTGGGAAAAGGGAGAAAGAAAAGTTAATTGGATTATAGCTACACAAATGAAAGGACAGCAAAAATAAAGAATAACCGACGTTGATTAAAGTTGGAAGACGTAAAAAAAAAACGGTTCCAGAAGCGAAGATAAAAAAAGAAGAGAGTAGGCACTCAGGACGAGGGCGGCGGAGGAGAAGAATAAGGCGATAGTAAAAACGAGTCGAGAACGAGCGGAGAAAAGCGGGAGAAGCATAGTAGCGGAGTTTGCGTATCGGACTAGCACAGCCGAGTGCCTCCGGGGCTCGCGCGCGCAGGTGTAACAAGTGAGCTACATAAGGCGCGGCTCCAGCTGCCTATACAGCCCCGGCTGCACCCACTGCATTCAAGTTGCAAGCGACCCGCACATTCAACAGAGAGAGAGAGAGAGAGAGAGAGAGAGACAGGAGGGTGGGGGAAAGTGAGAGAGACTCGCGCTGGCCGAAATAACGCGAGGCGAAATTCCTTTCTGCAGTTTTACACGAACGATCCTCCCCGAGAGTTTACGGGTACGTCGTTCGGGAGCTTGTAATATGCAGGTGATGTCGTCGTGCAAAATTGTGCTCGGCTCGTATGTATACATGAGTTGCTAGACGACGCTAGGATAGTTAAATTCCAGGGGATATGTTGCAGGGTTACGGATAGGTCGGAATGCCGGAGTGTTGTTGGCTTAAACTTTTGCGATCGAGTAAATGAAAGTTCAGCAGGGATCGTATGGAAAAATTTTATAAAATTTATTTACAAGTTGTTGTGTACATGCAATCTTGCGGTTAGTTTCTATCGATGTTTTTATAGTTGTGATTCTTTTTCGGTTTTTATGATTTTTGGCGTTGCTATTTTTACAGTTTTGGTTTTCTTTCGATTTTTTTGTTGTACAGTTTTTGACATTGTATTATTACATACAGAACTATATTTATATAATATTGATTTGCAATGAAAGATATAAAATCAATTTTGAAAAAGTATCTATAATTGTTGATCACTAGAAGAGAACATTTACATTAGTTATATGCAGTTATAAAATATGCTATTTCATACTCATCTAATAAATCTACTATTGTAAAATGTAGATTTTAAATGAAAAATTTCTTAATTCTTACAAAGTTAATATTATTTTGTTTCACATATATTCAAGTTTAAAAATTATTGTATTACTGTTAAATAATTCATATTAAAATGTATATGTACTGTAGTGGGGAAGCAAAATTCTCAGTATGTAGAATCAAAGGAAACTAATTACCATTGCATTAAATGTAATACAATTTTATGGAACTTAATGAAAATTTTAAACAATTTATGTATATTAATGAGAATTAATGTTTTTTTAATAAGTCCAAAAATTTTGCTTCTAATACAAGCACATGAGATTTTGAACAATTTAACAGAGTAGTCTTCTAAATTTAGATCATTTTGATTTTAAGATATCAAAAGATACTCTTATATTAACAGAGCTTTTTTAATACTTTCTATCAGTCTTTATATGAGGTTTTGATCATTTTCAGAAATGTATTAAAAAGTCAGTATAAAAAAATTTCTCTTTCTTAATATTTTTAAAAAGTTAGATAAATAAAATGTTCTATCTTGAAATATTGTGCTTTAAACACAAAACATGTAATTGCTTCTGAATACTCGTATTGTAAATAAAAATGTAAATGTTACTCTCTAAATCACCATCCATATTAGATATAAAAATTTTCAAATTAACTTGTTCTACGCATCATCACCTGACCTTCTTCAAATATTCTCAAAGTCCTTATCTGGAACAAGGCACACTGATTCATTATCAGACTTCAGCCTTTTTAAGAACTTTATACACACTCTGATTAATCTTCCAAACCAAAAGCATCACTCATCAATCAGCCAACAAATCCAAATAGTCCTGAAGAGTCTTTGGTATCTGTAGCTGCCTGATGCCATGTGGCAGTGCCCAATTCTCAAACAACCTCTGCCTGATGCTGCACCTGCATAAGTGCCTAAGTTCAGGCGGTGTGACTCCGGCCCGCTCAGGCGGCAGCAAGTTTTTCTCAGCCAAATTTGGGTACTGCTCGTACACCGACACATTCTGAATCCCACAAGTGGCTGCCAAGTGCCCAGGTACCTTCACCGACACATTGGGCACTGTGCGCAGCAGGATCTTCAGGCAGACGAGGAGCTGCTGAGGACAGGCTGCGTCGACCTCGTACTCGTTGAGTCGGGCTAGTAGAATCTCGATGGGCGCGGGTGCCAATGAATCCTCCTCGAGGGAGGCGCCATAGCGCAGCATGATTTGCAGAATGTCAGGCGAGCCGTTTTGCACGGCCACGCGGAGGGGAAGGACCTGTCCGTAGGACTCCATTGGCACGTCGATGAACCTACGAAGGGGTGAATTTGAAATTTTTCAGATTTTACATTGTAAGCATTGTTGGGGCTAGTTTGTGATTTATGTTACAATAATTACGTTGGAACTTTTCATTTTTACCGAAATTTTAAAAGAATTAGAAATTTCGAGGTGTGAAAAAGTGAAAATAAACGCTTGATTGATTATAGTTAAAAATGGATTTGCAGTTGTTAGTTTTCAGCTAGTTGTATCAATAATTTCGGTAAAATCCTTCACCCATCTTATGTTCCTAACGACCTTCTTTGATGCATTTTACATCAAGCTAGAAGAAATATTGAACTATAAATGGAACATTGCACCGAGGAAATGGGAAATAAAGTATGATGAAACGGGAAATAAAAATTGATTGCATTGAAGATAGGCGGAAAGAATTTTTATTCAACTGTAAAATAACGTGAGCACATTTCATCTTCTGTCCCAATAAAAAAAAAAGAGTACATAAATATACCGCAAGAATGTTCAGAATGTCTGAAAATCACTGTGCATAAAATTGATGAATATTTGAAATGCATGAGATATAAAAGTGCAATTTAAGATGGCTCCGGCGAATGAACAAAATCTACATGATATAAAAAATATAAAAAAATTCTTAAAAGTGTAAATTATAATGACATATTTAATATTTTTTAAAAATATCTAAAAATAACCAAATAAATTCTCTAAAAATACATAGCACATATTGAATGATTAACTAATTAGAATCTCCTCGACTAACCTTCTCCTCACAGCTATCGTCGCGCAGAAATACTGAAGCCTCGCCTCGACCGCGTGATCCAAAAAATACACCAGCGCCTTCATATTCTCCTCCCTGTCATCAAAGTCACTCTTCCAGCCCGACAGAAAGTGCGTTACCCTAGTGCCGAATATCGCCCCCACGAATATCCTCTCGAAGGTCTTCTCGCAGTAGAACATGTCGTTAAGTATCTTGCTGACGAGGTCGTTGTTGTCGAGCCGCCAGTCGTAGCAGAGCTTGGCCGCTACGTAGAGTACGTTGTGGAATTTGCCGAGCATGCAGACCGAGCCGTTCTCGGCCATGGCGATCGTGTGGTAGCGCAGGGCCGCCCTCACTATGCGCTCGCACACGTCGGCCTTCTCCAGGTTCTCGGCTGTGGAATTTCCAACAGCGCAAAGCCCGGGTTATTGTACTTGGCTGGACGGGAAGATGGCCTCGTATTGTGTGCGAACGTTGGATTAAGGATTATAAAGCTGCGGTTGACTACGTGACGCAAAACCACTGCGTGCTTATTAAGGACCGGGGAGAGAGGAGAGCTGTATTACGCTACTGCGGCGGGATACCTACTTTGCGCCAAAGGATTCTTTTACGACGAGCTTTGGTTATTTTTTTTCATTTATTCAATTATGAGGGGAATGTTTTCTAGTAGATCTGTTGATTTTTCATTAATTTGTTGGTGGCTAGATGACTTTTCGCAATACAGGGATAGACTCGAAAAGCAAGCTTATGCAATTTTGTAGAGCTGATTAAAAAACTTTGCACTAACTTTATAAGCTTCTCAAAGTTCATTTTTTAAATGATGTTTGAAATGTAGGTTTTAGACATTTTATTGAATTATAAATAAATATAAAAGTTATTTTCGAAACAACGAATGAAATATAATATTTTAAAAACATGTTTTTAAATTTGTTATATGGTTTATAAAAAAGGTTTTATATAAAATGACTTATTTAAGATAGTTTTCAGCAATAAACTTATAACATTTATCAAAAGATGCGTTTGTTATTCTCCATTTCAAAAAGTAATTTTACTACAGAGGTTTTATTAATAATTTAAATTAAATTGTGTTTTTACTTTTACTATAGCATCGTTATATCACAATTAACTTTAAATATTGCATGACTAAGAAAAAATTAAAGTTGGACTTAGTGTTAATTCTATCATTTATTAGTGAGATATTTTATTTAAAAAATTCTAAATATTAAAATTAAATAAATAAAAAGCTAACTAAAGTAAATCATTTCTACGAAAATTTAACATAAATAAAAAACAAAAAAAGATTAAAATCCACACTACTTGCGCGAATCACTAGCTAACAAGCGCTTACTTCAATCCAATCGAAAAACTACGCAGGTTATAAAATTTCCCATTTCCATTTACCTTCCGCGCAACTGTTGATAACGTCGGAAAAAAATTTAACGAGCTGCCTGCGCCTGTGCCGCGAGGCGAGACTGCTCCTCTCCATAGTGTCGAACAGCCGATCGAAATAACAATCAATTAATACCTCCATAATTTTGACGTAATTGCCGAAACGAAAGGAAAAAGACGAAAAAGGTGGAGCGGATTTTTCGTCGCGCGCGCGCCGAGCAACACGACTGCGGCACGCCGCGCGTGCCAGGACAAAACAACCGGCGATGCACGACGCGCCTAATTTGATTAGGCGCGTTAAGCGCGAGCCGTACTTATACGGCTTTCTTACCTCACCCTTTTTTTCACGGCAAAGAGACGCTCGAGCGATGCGAGCAGTTTCGTGGTGCAGGCATTGACATTGGCGTAGGTCAAGGCATCATCGAATGTGAATCAATTTTGTGACGAATCTGAATGTTGATATAGGTTAATTTTAAGGTAGTAGATTATTTGTCATTCATAACAGAAAAAATTAATGAAATTATTAGCTACAAGAAAATAATTTAAAAAATCAATTATATTAATAATAATATTTAGCTTTAAGTTTTCAAATTTGAGCACTCCTTTTTGATGAAACTTTGGGAATCTTTACTAATTACTGTAAAACCTGATCCTTTATTACTATAGTTGAAGTGATTCTTATCTTCACTTATAACAGTAGCAGTAGCTGGAGTAAGTCAAGTAAAGTCAAAGATTTACTTTCTTGAAATTTGAATATTATATATTGTAGCATATTCAGTACTGTAACGAGAACTTTTAAAGTGATTTATACTTTGAATAAATATGCAAACATTGTCAAGGAAAGTACCCTTGTTACACTTTCCTTCAAGAAAAATTTATTGTCTTTGAATTATCAATTTCGAGTAGAACTCATATACATACATATTGAAAGCTACGAAGTAGACAACTGGAATTTGATTTTTGTACTTTTAACAATTACCCGCATCAGTGAGGGTCCCTTGTGATTTAAGTATCATCATTGAGTATAAATTTCTTGTATAATTAAAACTTTTTAAAACTCAAGTGTCACGAAAGTACATTCACGTTTTCCGAGGTTTTATTAATTGAAAGATAAATGATAAATTTTGAAATCCTTTAATCTGAATTGGTTCAGATTACTGTTAATATAATATTTAAATTACATTATTAGTTTTATTAAAGATATATTTTTAACTTTTTCAAGATTTCTTTAAAAAATAACCTGGGTTTATTTGTAACATTAAAATTTTATTAATAATTTTTTTAAAAACGGTTAGGACAGTTTTAGTATAAGAATTTAAGATTTAATTTTAAAAACTTTGAATATCTTAATTTTAATATAAAAATTTTATTCAGAGTGTATTTTAATTTAATAAAGTGTACATAATCGATCTAGGTTATAAGATCCTTTTTTTTATGAATTTTCTAAGGTTAATTACTTGCTCCAAATGCAAAAACTCTAAAAATTAATTTAATTTTTACTAATTTTCGAAGAAAATTAATAAGCCATTTTTAGATATATTTATAATCTATACACATCTTTAAAGGTCTCAAAAGTTCTATAACGAGATTTAAAAATTCTAGATAGACTATTATTAAAGAGACAGTACTTAAAATTAGAAAAAAATATAACAAAATTACATAACAAATCTTCATTTCCAAACTAAATTTTATTTTACAGAAGACTAAGCATCAGGAGTTTATTTTAAAATTTCTCATTTCTTTCACGATTAAATAACATAACAGCAATGTAAAGCTATTAGAAACTCTAATATGCTATAAAATTTATAGCTGCTCTCGTACTTCTTAACTCTTCAGCTCTTATTATCACTTCTTAACTCTCGCAACATTAAGGAGTAAATCCACGTAAGAATTTGTTCTTCAGTAGAATCTACTTACAAAAATTCAATTTTAAAACTTATTAAAATGTACTCCTTGTAAGTTGTTAATTTTAAAGTTCATGTGACATGAAAGTAAATTTTGACTTAATAGATTTAACATTAACTTTCATAGAGTAGATACTTAACTATCTTCAAAACTATAAGATATACCTAATAATTATATTCATTTTTAAAGCCTAATTTTTTAAGTCAATCTTTGTTTTGAAATTATGTACAATTTTTTAAACAATTTTAGGAATTGTTGGATAATTTATTTTATGCATATATACTTACCTAAGAAATCAATTTCATCTGATATATAAAAATTCTTCCTCGGATAAGTGCAATTAAAATGGACTATTTTACTTTTTTATTTGTTGATACTTTGAAATTTATATACAGTATAAACTAGTCAATGCGCCATGTATATCGACTTCAATAGATTGCAAAAAATAACGTAATTTTCCATATATATAAAAATTGACAATTTATAGAAATATCTTTTGTGCTTCTGCAATACATTAATAAAAAAACATTAGAAAATGAGAAACATAGCTAAATATAGAGTTGAAACCCAATCCTGTTTGTGTGCCTCACATGCTCACTGATGGAGAGCCAAAAAACGTCTCTAAAAAATAAAATAAAACGTTCCAGAAAAATTAAAAATTAAGATTTGCTCATACATTTCCATAAATTTTATTCTTTTATTTTTATATTATCATAATCACTAGAACATAAAATAAATTTTAAATATACAAACAATAATTTTAACTACATTGTTTATAAATTCTCAATAAAAATATTTTCTTAATAGTCACCATCATCCTAATTCTCATCCTCCTCAATATTCTACCCCCTCGGTATCGCAGCTTGTGCACAGTATCATCAGCCAAACTATATATTCCGTTTCTCTTTCGCTTTGCAGATACCTATGTATGCCGGAAAACCAGGACCCTCAGTTTCTGCTGGAGTACAGAGGGCCGGTAACCATGAAGGGCAAGTCAGAGCCGATGAACGTTTGGTTCCTCTCCAGAGAGAGGGAGCTGTCATCGTAATCAGCCTGTACGCGCGCTTATTTAAAAAATCTTGCTTACCAACACCACATCGTTCATCGGGCAAAGTAGAAATCTCGAATATGTAGAAAGCAGCATCTGCGACAGAAAAAAGTGGAATGAAAGAGAATTGGTAAAAATTTATTAGGGATTTATAGTGCGTGTTATAATATTGTAATGATACATGTGAATGAATGTGTTAAGAAATTCGAAACCATTATTCGATTCAAGTCAAGTCTGGAAAAAAGACAAAGTGAATAAAAGTAGAGAAAGAAAAAATGATTATAAATGGATCGGAAAGATGAAGGAAAAAGATTAGAAGCACATCTCTATTAGTTAAAAATAAGAGATTAGAAACATTAATACTCTAGTTTGCGCTTATCGAATGTATAGTGATGATTTGAGAAAAGGGAGATGGTCAAATAATTAGAATGCATTTTATTTATTTTTAATAATCCTATAAAAGAATATGCATATTACCTTATTTATTTCTACATTAGAAACTTTATACTTTCACTGATTCAAAAAAACAAAAATAATGTAAATAAATAATTGCATAATATTTATTTCATTAGAATTGAAAAAATTTTTATTCTTTTCTGTCTTACATTAAATCATTTTATTATTATTTATAACTTAAAATTCTTATCGATATTTTTTCATAGAACCTCATAAATCTATGTAATTATTTACATGCAATAACAATAATTTCTAAAATCATGTCGCATATAGAATAAGAACATTCTAAAAATTCGACCGGTTCTCATAACAAAATAAGGTACACAAAATGTTGAAAAAGACAACAAAGTATTTTAAGTTAGTTGCAACATATAATGTCTTGAAATGATACTTTTCATTTCAGTTAAAAAAAAAGTATTTTTTTTTTATGTATTCTAAAATTAACTTATTCCTTATAAAATTTATTGCCGAAAAAATGAAGAAACTTTAAATAAGTACTACAACAAAAAATATAAGGAAATTTTTTTATTTTCAATTTGTGATTAAACATAATAATATTTTTTATACATCATGAACAAAATTTTAATTTTGAACAAATCTTTGTGAAACTTCAAGTTATTTTATTTAAAAAAATTATAATTCTATAAAGTTCATTTGAATAAAATTAAATTTTAAGCCTTTAAATATATACTTAGAATATACTTATATTGTCAATGAATACAACAGCGTTAAAATTATCGTTAGTAACCGTGATCCAGGTATATTGTGATATTCAGAGCTTACAGTACCCTGGTTAAAAAATCTATTAATTCCCAATCACTGAATGGGAAATGTACCAGTAAAAAATTTCTATTGAAATTCATTAAGCAATGTTTTACAGTATACTAAACATACTATTTAATAGATTTTTTTAGACTGGGTAGAAGCATTTTGTCATATAATTTATTAAAATATTACCTACGTTAAATTATAAAATTAGAAATTAATCTAAAGTGAAAATAAGTTTTTTATGCCTAAAAAATATGGAGCATTAGTTGAATTATCGCTCAATTTTTATAGGATCTTATAAAATTTATAAACTTCAACAAACGCATATTTTGTAAAGAAAATAAAAATTTTGTTATTTTCTAAAAACACTTATAATAAATATACACTTCGCAAAAAAAAAAATTATAAAATAATTACTTCTGATATTTTTGGCGAGTTTCACGGTAATTTTAACAAAGAAGTTTTCTCTAAAAAGTTGTAATCTATTAAATTTACAGATACTTATAAGGTTATTATAACTGTACTAAAAAAATATATTTTTCATTTTGTACTTCTACGATTATTATTGAAGATATTATTAAAGATTTCATTTTATAACGAAGACATATTGTTATATTTAAAAAGCAATATTATAGGAAGAAATCAATTTTATAGATGATAGTATGGAACTAATAAAAAATTATTTTGAATATAATTCATGATTAATAATACACGGTGTTCTGGAAAAAATTTGAATACACCCCAGAAGTAACTACGGAAAGTTACTCGTTTTTACTTCTAAAAACAAATCCCGTAAAGAAGAAAATCAAAAATGCAATATTTTTTTAGATATTTAGAAAAAATCATTTTTTATTTTCCTTTTTTTTTTACTTTTTTCAATATAGGTTTAAATA
>UELX01003579.1:0-22563 GCA_900480035.1 Eupelmus urozonus
GGATGACGCTTTGAGGCGTCATACCAATGAATCGCCGACATTTGGCAATAGTTTGATCAAAAGCGGGAGACTTTTTCCCTCATTTCTATGAAGATACTGACATATCAAACCCCGACCCTTTAAGGGTTAAAAAACAGTAGAGTACGTGTGATTCGAAAATTTTTCTTAGCTTTCAATTTAAATAATATTTGTTATTTATTAGCGTTTTGTAACAGTTTATCAAATAAATAATAGATAATTGCCTTTATTTACCCTTTTTACAACTTTATATGTAAAAATATCTCTAAAAGTACGTGGAGCCCTTGCAGGCACCCATTATTTTCGCCCCTTTGCGAAAGGACGTCCTTAAGTATCTGACTATTTAACAATAACTATCGAATATAATAGAATCTTTTAAGTTTTATAATTAACTTTATAATTTAAAGATTATTATATATTTATACTTAAAGATTATTGTATATATTATATTTGAAAATTAATTTACGTACTTTAAAAAATTAATTCAGAATTTATGAGGGTAGAAATAAATAAAATAATAATTGTTTGCATTATATTAAAACATTATTTATGTTAAAATTGCTTTTCAATATTGGCGCTGTGTGCTTCCCCGTTTATAAAAATTTAATAAAACATCTAAAATTTTTATAAAATTTTTAACAATTTTTCAAAATTTCCATAACGAAGTACAAGAAAGCTAACTAAATTTTATTATTCTTATGCTTAACAGAAAAAACTTCCCAATATTTTAAATTTAACTTAAGATTTACAAGGGCTAAAAACTCTTTTAATCTTTCAACAGAAGGTCAGATCTTTCAAATTACTGTAAGGTTCAAATATTTTCCATGGCAATGCTCTAAAAAACTGTGTTAAAGACAATTTTGGGTATTATCTTTAAAAATAGTATATTATGATACAAGTAGCTTACATACCACTTTACGGCACGACGGATAGGCGTGACATAAGTCCACACTTATCCACATTTATCCCACGCAGTGCTATAAAATATCGTACGATACTCGTGTAATAAGTAGTACTTCGTGGCACAACGTTTAGCGCCTTCGCTACACTCGAGCGCTAATACATGTCGTACCGTAAAGTGCTACTTAGGCCACTTGTATCGTAACATACTATTATTCAAACGCGAATAATTAAGTTGATACTAGAGGATAAGCGCGCTACGCGCGCCTCGTAATTTTGATAGGTTCTTTTGTAATCCAAACTAAACTTCTTCTGTTTCTGAAGCTGTCGATCGAGTCAAGCTCGAGACATCTCGCAATTTTGATTAAAGTCGTTCAACGATATAATCTCGAATGGGATTTTTATATATTAGATTATATGTTAAACATATACTGTAGGTATAATATTACTCGAATTATATGTATACATTAAATTTCTAATTTTGAAAACAAGTTGCTGATTGAAATAGAACAATGAATTTATTATACATGTGTTTTAGAACTAAACTATGATAGTTAAAAGTATACTGTTTTTAAGAATTTAATTAAATAATTTAATATTTAAATATGTTCGATGCAATGATAATTTAAAATACATAAAATAATTCATCGTTGAATTTCCTTATTATTTGTTACTTTTTTTATTTAAAAATAAAAAAATCACTCAATTATACACTTCCTATCTACTGAAATTACGGCACATGATCATTCGATTGCTACAAATCTACTCCGATGTTGGGGTCGTGAGAGCACCAATATCGATGTAAGACGTTCCACTATCACATGAAAATCATTTTATAGCCTATTAACCTTAAATTTAATTGACTAAGATTTTCATTATTTCTTGAATAAATTTTTAACGTAATTAATAACTGCCAGAGTTTGTAACATATTTATAATTATAATATATTTCGTTTCAAATTTAGAGAATTGCCATTAAAATATTTTTAACAAGAATTTAAAGACCTGAGTAAAAATATGTCAGACTGTTTAATAAAAGCATGATTGTAGATTGTCATGCAATTCGACGCTGGTGCTCTCACGCCACCAACGTTGAAGTCGATCAGAACCGATCGAATGAAACACTGTTAATTCTATAAGATGGTTGCATTGTACTTTTAATTTCTTTTTCACGTAGTTAACCATATACAAACTCACTGTCAATGCCCTGGTAATGATTTTAATTTCAAATTTCAAAAGAAACCGTAAATTATATCACTATTTCTTTTTTAAATAATAGTTTTCAGATAACATCATCGAAATCATGAAAGTCGCTTCTATCCAAACTCAAAACTGACGCTACAAAACTATAACCTAAACTACATTACCACAATGTAAGCCGGCCACCAACCTGAAACTAATCCCGGCCTCCTCACCAGCCTCCGGCGCAGCTCTCCACTTTCCCAACTCTCTTAAGAATATCTCCGCAGCCGCAAAGGAGCAACGTCAGGTAACGGAAGCGCAGCTACTTTAGCTTAACACCGCTGTCAAACTATATACCCAAACCGCGAGCGCGCCTAAGTTAGCCGGCGACTGGCGCGCGCGAGCTTACGGACTGTACTAAATGCACGGCACTCGGCGGCTGGCTGCGCGCGCTTTTGAAAGTGGAAGCGCGCGTTGGTTCGGCGATAAGCGCGCTTCTCTCTGTGTGCCCTTCCCTTTGCTGCTCTCCTCTCTCTCTCCGATGGCGCGCGAGCTCGGCTAAGTGATAAACTTTGCGTGATGACGATGTCAATAAGGAGGAGAAAAATCGCCGGCTAGTCGTGCGAGCAGGGATTTGCGTGTGGTTTGTGAGGGTATGGGTGAGAGATGCTGGCTGAATTTTTAGGTGATGGAACTGGACTTATATACGTTTTTGGCCAGCTGGGTGGTCCCAGCAAGTGCGAGTTTAATTAAATAATTAAATCATAAAAATTTAGTATTTTTTAGTGATTGTTCTATTGATAGTTTTCTTTTTATTTTCCTTTGGAATATCAAGTGAATTGTAATTTTTTATTTTTATTTGTTTAGGAAGTTCAATACACAATATAATAATAAATGTGTCAATCTTCGATATTTTTGTATCAAAATCAAGGCTTCATTTGATTAGATTTTTTATGCATTTGTATACATTTTTATACACGTACGTGAGTAATTCGTGATAATGATAGCTGAATCATAAACAACTGGTAATATATGCAAAAAAAAGACTTCTTTGTATTTTCATAACAGCTGAAGATTATTAATATAAAAAAGTATATTACTTATAAGAGTAAAGGAACTTTAAAAAAATACTATTCCTAAATAACAAAAACAATTTTTGAAAACAAATATTGAATTAATAGGTTATATGTTATATAGTTCACCGTCAAAAATGCCGTTTATGTTCTTATACATTATACAATGCGTAAAAATAAATAAATGAAATATATCTATAATATATACAATATATCTGTACATGTTAAGCATTTTAGTTTTGAATGATGATATGATAAAAAATTAGCTCAAAGTTGTACACGTGTAAAATCTTTTTATAAAGTTAGAAAAAACTTTTTAAATAAATTTTTTTCAATAGAAACATTAATCATATTAACAATTTTTAATTCAAGGTTTACAAATGAAGCACATTTTAATGTAGCACATTTTTGGTAATGACACATTGATAAACTGCTAAATGACGATCGTGCTAAGCATTTTGCAATTATCGGTAACAAAGGGAGTTTTCTTATGTTAATACCACAGAAAAATTATCAGATGAATACTTTAATAAAAAAAATTAAGTGATAATTTATAGTGCAACAATTAATAAATAATAACGCAGGCTGATTTATTTCTTCTTAAAATTTAGTTTCATTTACTTCCTCGCTATGGTATATATGACAAAGAATAAAAAAAATTTTCTTTAAAACCTGTTAGAAAACCACTGCCAATTCATTCGCGCTCAGCTATCTCATACTTAATATTTAATTTTATATTAACCTATATTAACATATTAAAATATTTTCAGTTTTTAGCTTTTTATATTTATAGTGTAATAGAATGCTTCTTTTCACTTATTTTTTATGTAGAGTATAACTTGAACTTGTAAATTATTAAATAATTTTGTTCAGTCTTTCACGTTAAAAATTAACAAAGTTGTTTTAATATTGATTTAAACAACTATCTGCATACGTAGATACATAAAAAGAGTTTGAGTTATTAGCAAGATAAATTTTGAATGCTAATTATTTGAGCAAGTATACATAGTCTAGTCATTAAAAATCGAATCTTTTTTTTACCTAGATATATTACAACTGGAAAAACCATATAATTAACCTTTCATACATATCCACTCACCAGAAACAATTGTCTTCTACAATCAAGTCAGCGTTTCGTTAGACTCGAAGAGCAAATAAGCCAGCTTCGACTGGTAATCGGAGCCGATTTTCTGTGCCGGCAGGGCAAAAAATCGGAATTTACAGAGCGCCTCGAAAGGCAAAAGGAAAAACGGAGCGGCAAGGATGATATTGTGGTGACACGTGTGGCAAAGGCGGTGATTCATAAAAAAAAGGACGCAAGGAAAAAAATTGGAGGCAGGAAAAAAAAATAATAAAGGCTCGCGGGGCACGACGGCGCATACATATGACGGACTGATACGCGCGCGTGCTCCGGGTCCTAATATAACGCGAACGTCGCTCGGTTATGAAGATAGTGTATTAAAATTTTTTGACGTGCCGCGAGGAGCGAGCACGGAGGTGATACTTGTGCTTTGGCATGGAACAGAGAGAGAGAGAGGGGGAGACTGATACAACTATTTCTGGTATTTGAGCGATTGATTATCGAGTTGTTATTTTAATTTATTTTTTAACGTGCCACGAAGATCGACCACGGAGGTGATACTTGTGGTATGATTTAAAGACAGAGACAGAGGGGGAAGAATGGTACAATTATTTCTGGTATTTGAGCGATTGATCATCGAGTTATTTTAATTTATTTTTAAGCTTTTCTTAAGTGCAGGAGTATTATTAATTGATACAATTGAAAATGGTTAAACATATAGAAATGTAATGTTAGTTAATTTTGTATGAATTCAAATGAAGATTCTTTAGATGAAAGCTATATCAGATACATGAAATTGTCTTCTGACCAAGTCGCTATATCAAATAAGAATACCAGCAAGTTATTATATTAGTCCCAAATATTTATTTAAATAATATTGCCTATTTTTAATATAAATCTGTCAATAATGACATAAAGCAATTTTAAATGTAAAACAATCAAATTTCTATAATAAAGCGCAGATCGCAAAATCCTGTATGTCAGTAATCGTACTATAGTTTTGTGATTCACGTTGTTGACGATTATGACATTTCGTTTTTATCAAACTCGAGGATGATCGAAGAGCTGACGAAAGGCTTTGATTAGAACGCGGAACCTTGACAATGCTTGTACCATCCCGGGGAGCAGTTGCGAAATTTTTCGGGCCACTTGACGTACTTTGCAGTGGCCGGCAAAGCAAAGTGTCAACGAACTCACTCGAGGCTCTGGCCGTCTCGACTCTCACCCACCACCTCTCATCGGACTTTATTATTTTTAATCGGCACCTATTTGTCACGCGTCGATGAGATATTGGATGGCAAAAGTTTTCCTTGCGAGGAGAAATTTTTGCGATGTTTTGCAATAGTTTTAGTTATTTTTAGTCGGAAGAATATTTTGTTGAGTACTATTGAATTATAAAAACCAATTTTTATTGGAAAAATCAGGCTAAACTTTGTGAAATAAACTGTGGATTGAGAGGGAACTTAACACAACTGTGCCACAGTGTCAGTTAAGACTTTTAAAAAATTGCGTTTTAGTACATTTTTTTTTATTTTTGGTAAAACTTATTAGAAATTGAAGTAATTTGATGGGTCTGTTACATGGTGAGATTTAGTAAATATGACAGAAACTTTTGTAAAATTTCCCAAATTTTCTTTTCAAAAAGTTAGGATAGCAAACCTTGTTTATATGAACTTAACATAAAATATGTTTATTATTGATGTTTTTAATTATTTCTCATTTTTTTATTGATAATCTCACAAACATTCCTTTTGCATTTTGCTTGATACGAATCCACGTACTTAGATTTTTTAATTATTACTTCTTTTCTTTTTAACTTCAGATTGACGCTAAAAAATTTTTCTGACCCTTGGTCTTCTTATGATTAAGTATTTTATCGCAATGATAACGTAAATTTTTCCTTTTCATCTATGAAAGATTCGCTTACACTCACGTTATTCCAGAGTTTATCTTGATATTTTCTGCATCCGGGTGAAGACAGAAATCGTGACTAACGTATTTTCTTGTGATTAGAGAAAGATTGTTTCAAGTTTTTAGAAATGCTGATGACGACAAAATCATTTAGAAAAATGGAATAGTATTTTTAATAAACTTTATTGTTTTTATCACATTTTTGTTTCTTTCGTAATCTTTTATACAAAATGCTATGAAAACATTCATGTACTGAAAAAAGGATTTCTAGAAGCAAATAAATATTTTCTTCAAGAGTAGTAAATAAATATTTATTTGTTACTATTAAAGAAATAATTTATAATTTAAAAAAAAATTTTTATTCAAACTGAAATATTTTTATGATAATAAGAGGAAAAGTTGAAAAAAAATATGATTTTAAAATATCTGAATAATGTATCCATTGTTAAATGACAAAAAGTTTGAAAATTTTTTATTTTTTTAAAGATAATCGATTGTTTATAAAAATGTAAACGTAAAATAATCGTTTTTGGCATGTACGTCAATAAGGAAGAATCCATGAATAATCTTTTCCGTTCTTACAATGGAAAAGCTTTGTTATTAAATAAAATAAAAAACAAAATGAAAACCATCTTGTGATCATTGAAAAGCAAGAAAGCAAGAAGATACCAATTTTACAGAAATTGAAAGAAAGTAGGGGGAGTAATTGCGAAACTACGGATCTCCCACCCGTGTCTTAAACGATGAGAACAGATCCAGTAAAAGAGCGAACAACATTGTGTGGACTAAATTTATAATTGCTTAAAATAAAAATAAAATATAAAAAAGAATTATAACTTTATTCCTAGAAAAAAATAATACTTGATTAAAGAATTTGGAAAAACAGCACTCAAGAAACTAGTCTTACCATCCACGGCTTGTTCTACTTGATTTAGAGTTACACTATTCAAGTTATTTTAACTACTTTTTCTTTAATTTCTCTAGCTTAGTTATTTACCATACTTATACATTTTCACATACTAATTCTAAGAACCACATGGTAACTTAGTACCTACATATAAAATAATGAGTAGAAATTTTTCTAGATGACCAGGCGTATAAATTGAATTTAGTTAGGCATATAAATCTGAAAAGTTATTTTTTAATTATAACGCAAGTACTTTTTATTTAAAATGATTAGTCAAAAGAATTTGACTATTTTAACCAATTTTAACCAACAATATACCTTTATTAAGGAAAGAACAAACTCTTGCATAATCTTTTCTGCGCAAAAATGTGATTTCTAATAACGAACGTACAATTCACAATCGACACATTTATTTAAAACAAGTTGAAAAGACATCAGAAATTTTTCCTAAAATCGAATTGGTCGAATCACACGAGAAAAGGATAATAATTATTTTCGATACTTGTACGACTAAACAATAGTATTGTTTCTCGCGTAGGTGTCAACAAGCTAATGTATAAAGTGCACCTGCTTCGGAGCGTGCAATTTGCAACTTTTTTCATTTTAGCGTGCAAATTAATTCGTCTTTGCATGCTAGTTTTGTATTAGACAAATGTTTCCGTATTCTGAACAGGAATACGAGAAACGCATGCTTTGCAGGAAGAAGACTAACAGCGCAGATTTATCTTTTGTCCACTAAATTAAAAAGAAAATATATGTTTCTTGCTTGGTCTAATAGTACGATCAGAGTATCTTATAAGTCAAAAGAAGAGCAGGGGGTTAAGGCTGGCGCAAGATTATCAAGTAAACGTGGGAAATTCAGAAATGAACGAGAGTATCAGATCGTTTTCGAGCTCTATAAATTTATGTGAAATTGCGCAATGCTTGGGAGAAGTCGCACGCTTGCGCCAACCCATTTTTTAGAAAGTACCGATTTGTCAGAATTCAAGAGCAGCTAATCTATCTGTTACCACTTAATGCAGTGATTTTGAAGCAATTTCGGTATTCTAGAAAGTTATTGTTTTATCCGATGACTAAGCAAGTTTCTTTTATTGCAAATTTGGAATATTATATAAATTATTTGTAATACGATTTGCAAAAAATAAAATAAAAATCGATAATAGACTTTATCAATGAAAGCAAACGGAACAAACAAAACAGAAATTTGCGAAACATCAACAGCGGAGCTTGACACAAAAATTAGCAAACTCAATTTTCTCTTGACTTACTAATTCTCTTATCGCGCTTGTTTTCCGCGGCTTCGCATCGGATTTTCGCCTCACGCGCTTCAGCTACACATTCTTTATGTTATTCAAAACAATGTTTGTTTATTCCCCGAGCTTTTCCTCGTTTCGCGGCCGATAAACTTACTTCCTCGCGGTAAATAATCTTATATAAAAAAAACAAATCCCAGAGATGATCGCAAAGAGGAAAAACCGTTAGATCCTGCGCATATAAAAACTCGACGACAACGTGCTCACAACTAAATACCCGGCATGCAAATATCACGATGTAAATCTCGGCAAACGGCAAAAAGATCCTGATCTCGTGTCAGATTTTTCTTAGATAGCGACAATTATTGCAACTCGAGCTGATCTCGAGAGCGGATATGATGCGGTAAAAAGAAGCTAACGAGGCGGCCTTACGATGCTTTGCTGGCATTTTTCACGACCAGACGCGATTCATCATTAGTGGACAATTCCTTACTCCTGTTTGCTAAATGCTTTGCAACACGGAAATTCACGTTTTCCAGCTGGCATACAAATTAGAAGAAGCGAGCGTGAATGCGCAGGAAAAGCTTCAAAGTGGCTGCCGAGCCGAAAATTTGATTTGTGCGATACATAGGTATGACGTATGTACGTGTGCAATTATGTTGCAAAATCGATTACAAAAAATATTCCTTTGAAAATTTGTCCATAATAAATAAAATTTTTTTTTATCAAAGATTCGGAGAGCTCATGAAATGTAGAGACAGAGCAGAGAGTCTGCTATGATTTATAAGTATATTCATGTATTCGCCCAGGAGACGAAACGACGCAAGAGAGGCCCGCACAATAGAAATCGGAATACCCAGTCACGGGATTTTCAAGTTTTTCGAGTTTTTCGCGCTCCTGATGGCTCTAGTTTATACACATCGGGCACGTACCGTTTGCAATGATGATGCACGCCAAGCCAAGGTTGACCGTACGCTCGATTCAGGAGGATTTTAGAGACGAGCTTTGCGATCGTTAAGTTGACAGGATGCTTCTTTACTTGGTTTTAGTGTATTGCTGCACTCACTTGATGGGTGGTAGAGAGCGAGATGAATTTTTTTTTAATTTTAAAGAGCGGTACTTGCTGTATTTATTGAGTTTGTTTAAGTGGATATTGAGGCTAGTGTGATAATATTACGTAATTTATTCTTCAATTATAATGTTAGATTATCACAAGTTATGACAAGTTTTAATGAGCGCATCATTATCTATAGGTTGCAAAATAAATAATTGAAATAATTACAGATTTTATGGAAGTAGAAAGTATGTGACAGAATGTAAATATGGCATGTATAGATAATAAAAGAAGAAGTGCTCGATAAAAGAAAAAAAATGCGAATGTAAATATAAATATTACTTTTATTTCAATATAGTAATTATTTACACATTTTTTATTTAAGTTTAAGACTCTTATTGAATTTTCGTATCTCGCTTAATTATTTATCTGACTTTAGTAAATATTTTATATAAACTCATAAATATTTTGAAGCTTCAAGAGCCGTTCCTCGTTCATATATACGGATGTTATGTAGCCCGCTATTGCAGGATGCACTTTCACGTATGACTTTTTATGTCTCTGCAATTTTCGTTGCACGTCTTCCAACTTAAAATGCATCGATAGATTATTCAATAAATTATCAAAAAGCACTTTTAATAGTTTAAAATTTTCCAGGGTTTCACAAAAAAATTTCTTTATGTTTTTACAGTTTAGCTCTTTATTATTTCAATAACTTAAGTTTATAAGGAGGAGGCTGAACGCTTACATTTTTTAAAAACAATCTATAATAAAACAATAGTCTAGTTCCTAGCATGTGACCAATAATCGATAAGAAACCGTAATTCCAACTCAAATCCCAACGATACCCACCTAAAAAAATCCCCTATCAAACTCGACCTTTACCTTCTCCCAAGTTCAACCCATCCCAAGGTGCACTTCTCCGATCGACACATATATCCGAAATAAAAATTCCGACCCGAAGTGAGCTCGGTGTGGCGCGCGCCGGGAATACAAAAACGAGCTTCCGCGATGAAGCAGCAGCGCGCCTCATCGATTTGGAAACGCGCTTTGAATTTTATCTATACTACGCGCGCCGACGACAGTGGCGCCAAGGTCAAGTACAGCAAAATCGACGATATTTATATTGCGCAACTTACTAAGAGCGCAGGCGCATGAGAGAGAGACAATCGCGCGACACTTTCCGGAGCAGCGGAAAACTACGACGATTCTCCTTGGAAACTGGCTTGACCGATTTTTGATTTTTTTCAATGCGAGGTCTAGTAGCTGGGAGTGAGGAATAAGGAATAAGCACATCAGAGATAACATTAGTTAGTGCGTTTCTCTCTACTTGGCAGAACGATTAGTCGCTTACTTTTCGTTTTAATGATTGAATATAAGGACTATGCAGGAATTGATTTTTGAACCAAATTGATATAGCAAAGCGTTAGAAATATCTTTCGGGGCGGTATTACATAGGAATTATCTAAAAATGTGTAAATCTGTTATCGATAATATTTATCAATAATATTATTTAAGATTAAATAAGCAGTAATGGATAAATGCAAATATTATCGTAGCCACTTAAAAAAATATTTTTTCAGAAAAGTCTGTTATCTGCGCCTATTATTGTGTGTGTTAATATACACTTGATCAAACAAAATAGCAAGACACAGATTAAAAAAATCACACTGAAAGAAAAAAATCAAATTTTTCTGTTATTTGATGTTTATTATTATGATAGGAATACTATGTCATTAGCACTAATAAACTTTATTATTATATGTGTAGAAGATGCGCAATAAGGGTATCTAGACACATGATGTCAAGTCCAAAGTATAAAGTTAGACTATTTATAAAATTTTAGGATTTGCAGCTATGCAATTTACATTCTATAATCGTTAAATCGTTTTTAATACATAAACTAAAAATAAAAGATATGTTTTTATACACTGAAGTACTTAGAAGGATACTTTCCGGCATTTTTTATAACAGGTCATAATCTGTTATTATTGAAACGAATCCTCTAAATGCTAAGTAATGTTCTCAAAAAATTTAATACAATGTTTTTGTCGATTAATGTATTATGATTCATAGTTTTGTTTATGAAAGTGAAAAATTTGATCAAAGGTAAATATTTGATAAATTTTTAAAAGCAGTCATTTTTCAAGTCAATCCAACTTTCCAATAATTATTTCAATAATTAACAAACAAATTGTCGGCAAAGATTTTATTAAATATACGAGATAAGCAAATTCAAAACAATACTTCTTCACCTCTCGCCCATCGATAATAAAACACTTCCCAGAGAAACAAAAATTGACGACTCCTCTCCGGAATTCCAATCAAGCTTTACAACCCATAAACCTATAATATCCATCAAGATTTTTTTTTTTTCCTAAATTATGCTAATCTATTCACTGCGGACAAACTCGCCGACTCATATCGCATTCGGCGCTCGCCTAATAACTCGACGAAAAACAACTAGAAGTGCACACATGCTGCAACTTAATTAGGTGGCTCCGAAAACATTTCGACGTCGCGAAATTCGGCATTGACGTTGCAATCAATCTTTTCAATCATCAAGGAAAACTCGCAGGAATAACAACGTTAGACACGGCCGTCGTTATGGTAAATTGAAGACGAGGGATACGCGTGATCGGAAGGATAAAGAGTTTGGTCTTCTGGCCAGGTATACGAGAAATGCTGAGGTTTATTTAAGAGATACGGCGAGAGGTTTATGAGACTGTTTTTGCGATTAAGTGCAGTTTTGAGAGTTTTGCATGGGAATCGATTGATTACTGCAGCGGATCTACTGTTTTGATGGGGATTTTATTTTGGATACTGGATTTTGGGTATCCGTTTTATGTGATTTTTAATCGATCGGGATGTATGAATATTTTATACGGTAGACTTGTTTCAATAAGTATGACTAATCGTATTTGTTTTTTTATTCATTTTTCGAAAATAACATATTTATTTTGACCGATATACACTTGTTGTTATTAGGATGATAAAAAAAGTAAATGAAAAGCAAATTTAATGAAATAATGCGGTACTTCAGGTTTTTGTCGATAATCATCTGATAATTTTTTTGACACCTGTGAAGATAATAAAAATTAAAACCAATATTTTGATCTCGTATCATGATATCATCAGAGAAAACAAACAATCCACAAGTTAGATCATTCACCAAATAACTTCCACGTTTATAGTAAAACTTTAGCGCTTTTAAAATTAAAATAACCAGTCAGCGAAACCACGCAGGTACGCAATATGACTCCAGTCGCCGCCTCAAAAAGAGAAACTACCAATTGAATCGAAAACAAAAACAAACGACCTGCTCGCGCTTTATGTAGAAGCCGCGACTTTCACCATTGTCGTGTGATATGTACGTATATGCAACCGACTCCGGCTCCTAGAGCAGTGCTGTACATTATGAAAACACGGTGTAGACAGTATGTAAACTGCTGTCGTTTGTTTGTAGAGCTGAGACTTATATAATTATGCAAGGAGAATGATTTTTAAAGAGCTGAGGTGTAAGAATTCGCGTTTATTAGCAAATGATCTAAAATGTTTACTAGCCTTCTTATTCGAGTCTTTTATAGATGCCACTGAGTTCCCTTTTGAGTAGACTTTTATGTTTAATTTAATTCCTGATTCTTTAAAATAATTAGTTCCGCAATATAATTTCATTTTTTTTTTATTTATTCAAGGTAGTGGTATGAACTCTTACTCTTCAAACCCTTAATAACAAAACCTTCAGCAGGTGAACGACACCACATCTGACCCGTTCAAAATGCCTTCATCCTCTACTTGCAATACTCACGATTGTACGAAATCAAAATCGACGAAACAAGGTCACCATAACGCAAAAACCCTTCCACCGTTACAATTATTTCAGTGACCCCAACAGCGACAAAAAAAAGTGTCAAGGGAAGGCGCACATCCGACGGAACACGTGCAATTTGCGACTTTTTCCTGCGAGGCCTAACTTTCGAAATCCCATACTGCAAATAGGTTGAAAAAAAGCGAGGGATCGGGGAATGCACGTGCGAGAAACGAGACGGGAGGATGTGTGCCTGATTGGTGTCATTATCCTGTAATTGTCGCGGTGCGTGGCTCAGCAATGCAAGGGCAAAAAGTCGCGCAACGCCTCACCTTCGCGGATGGACTTTAATGGCAAGGTAGTTGAAAGGAGGAGCGTGTTTGAGATATGGATAATGTTGGACAAATATGTAGGTTTGCCGATGATTTTTTTCTAATGTTGACAGATTCAATTGACGCTAGTGGCTTGGTACCTTTTCAACTTCGCGGTATAATCGAATTTTCTGAGAATAATTTTGAACGAGCGTAAATCATGTTTTTTGATAGTGCTTTTTGACTTGGCTTACCATTTTGTTCAGCTTTATGGATTTTTCGGAGAAAGGTTACCTTAACAAGGTATGTACTTTTAAAATGACAAATTTGACCCTCGCAAAGTGATAAATTTGTAATTTCATCTACCTGCAATGTAGCTTTTAATTCTTTTATTTTAACGTGTACCTTGAATTTGAGGAAAATCCGTTTTCGATTTATGAGCAATGTCAAATAATGGATATATATGAAGATAATTATCGAAAATGACATTAGATTTAAGAATATTAACATATTACTAATAAAATAAAGAATTTATGATAGAATGGATATTTAATTAAAGTATATGTATACACATGATAGTAAAATTTGAAAATAGATAAAAGTGAAACTTTAGTTATAATTTTTTAATCAAGACTTTACATACTTTCATGCTGCCTTTTACTTGCAGTTATAAGACATTTCAAAAGGTAGTCACTTTAAAAACTACATTAGCAACATTCTTAAGCTTTTTTCATTATCATATTGAAATACATTGTAATGTTGTTAAACTAGTTTTGTATAATAGTACAGATTGTTGTGCAAATTAAAAAGCGTTTTTGCAATACATGCTTCTTGTAACGTAGTTTCTAAAGTTTAAAAATAAAATGATCCGTCTTTTAAATTTAAATTTATCAATCGAAATTTTATTGCGATTTAAATAAAACCATTAAATATTTCGGACTATCACATATCACTTTATTAAACCAATTTTTATCGATTATTTAATTGATTTTATAACGATGAGGCAGGTTATTTTTTTAATTAACTGACAAAAATTAACACGAACAGTAAAATAATACAAATGTATGATACAAAAATAAAAGCCTCTAATTAATATAACAAATGTGAACACACAATATAATACATTTAGTAACTAATTGTTCTGATAATAAAAAGCTTTCGCTAATACTAAAAACAAAATTGTACATTCGCTTTCGGTGAAGAACTCACTAAGAACCTGCAATCGAGAGTCAAACGCCTCAACTCTCACTCTCCGTCCAGAAAGTCGATCTATATAGATAATCAACATCAAGAGACACTCTCCGCACCCATAAAACCCAAATCAGTCAATAACTTTAATCCCCTCCCTTCGTCTTTTTCTCTCAAAAAACCAGTTCTCCGCAACATCATGAGACAAAAAACCGCATATTTAATAGAATCGGAAAGTCTCCGTCACACCCAGGTTGCACCCGAAATTTTCCACAATGGAAAAAGTCATCATTGTCAGCGTGGGCGGACTATTTTCTCTCTTTGCCAATACATTCTACCGTTAGTATATACGGGACGCGCCTGGCGCAGAGAACTGGTTCTCGAGGCGAGGAATTAATTATTCGAGAAAAAAGGCAGCCGCGCGCTGCAGCCGGCTCGGTGAAAGTGCTAAATTCTTTTTATGGCCAGTTATAGCGGTCACATGTGCGCCTGCCAGCCTTGCCCCTAGGGGATTTCTCATTTGCGGAGAGGCACTTTTACTTTCGTTTCGCCGAAGAAGCGATGATGCACTGCGAAATATCGCGTGCGGAAATATATTGACCCGATCGGGTAACCCGGAAGCGCGGGATTTTTGCAAAGGCCCGGTTTTTTTGAAGTGAGAAATATTTTTTTTATCTGCTGTTGCGTGATTGGGATTAAAGATGTTTTTTTATTTATGTAGCTTTTTTATTTAACAATAACTATTAATTGATGAAGTTAAAAAAATGTAGGTAATTTTAAAATTTCTCATTTTTAAATGTCTATAATTAAAACTTCAGAGTAAAATAGATTTATTTAAAATTTAATGAGCCAAACCTTGGTAGCTTGATTTTGCAAGTTCAGAAGGTTTTAAATATTTAAATTATTACGTTTATATTTAAATTATTTAAATTACAGGGCTCTGAATCAAAATTTAAAGTCTAGATAGAAATTGTGGAGAAACAAATTTCTTTAATTTCTATTCCAAAAGATTTTTTTTAAATTTCTTCGGTTTAAAACTATTATTGTAACGCAAAAATTTCCCGCAATTTTTCTGTAATATCCATAAGTATGCACACACGCACAGATCAAACCAGCGCTTTCTTATTTTATTTTTTCCCCATCTTTCTTAAAAGATCTCCGCGAGCCCGTGGCCTTTACTACAGGTATAACTCCACGGCTCGACTTTCTCCGTGCCCGACGTGAAACGCAAAAAGAGTTCGACAATGAGTAATCCCCGAGTTACTTTCGCCGCGAAATTTGAAATTTTCGTATTTTACGAACGTCGCAATTTTTACGTAAGAGAGAAAAAAAAACCGGTTTATGCGCCAATCGTCATTGTTTTATTTGCGCGCAGGCTGCTAAAATATCGAGGGACGCGGAGACGTTCCAATCGGCATGCAAAATTAATAAAAAAAAAACGTTTTGTTTTTATCGTCAACGGGATATTTAGTTTAAGTGGACTTTTTTGTGCAGGCACTTTCTAGAAAGTTTCGTCGGCTGGTGGCCTGCTGTACACGTTAAAAATGACGGCTGTCGGGTCACTGTGAGTTTCTAGATTATTAATCACGGATGATGTGTGGATTTCACGTGTATCGTGGAAGTCGATTTGTTTTTATTGAAGAAAGTGAAGCGCGGCAGGAAGCGCACGGAGAATCTATAAACAGTTATAAAAGCTGAATGATAACAGTCGATAGAAAGCTTAGTAAGCGTTAATTGTTTTGGATAAAATTGAATCATTAACGGAAATTTAAAAAACGGGAAAGTACGTGTTATTAAATATTTGATAGATTGGCGGTGAATTATTACTGAGTATGACGATAATAATAATCTAATTGAATTATTGGGCGATGTGACTTACTCTACTGAGTTTTAAATAATGTCACTTTATGGTAATTTTCCGAGTTGCAAGTTGACGTTAACAACTTTACGAGGAATTTTTATACAATGATAATTTTAACACATTAGAATATAGAAATATTAAACCTCAAACCACAAATTTTTGTGGCAATACCTAAAAGAGAAAAATTTAAAACGAAGCGATACGGAAACTTGAAACCAAAAAAAGAGAACAAAACTTAAACAATGACCAATCAAACGAATTTTTCCACTACGGAGCAGTTAAAAAATGCAGTTGGAAAGAGCGCTATAACCAAGAACTCAAACAAAGCCAGAACCTCAGTTATAAAATTTCATCGTTCCCGACTCCCCCTGCGCAGGTGCTTCCAAGTCTATCTTCCAATCCGGTGTAAATAATCGGAGGAGCGAAGAAAAGGTTCTACTGCTCGTGAGTAGGTATATATATACCGGGTAGATTCGTCACGCCGATAAACTTGCGGTAATTACCGCAGCGAAGCTGGGTTTAGCTGGTAGAGTCACGAACGCAGAAGAGCATCGTTTCTTGGAAATATTATTTATTTTATTGTTCTCCAGAGAAATATTTAAAGCCAAGTTCGTTAAGTTAATCAGGTTAATTTCCGGGCGGGCCGTTCGTATCGAGAAATCAGTTGTCGCGAGTCAAGAGTAATTTAAACTGAAAAACACGAGCTGTCGAAATAATCGAACGCGCTCTCGCATGAATTATTTAGTTAGCGGGCGAAACTTAAGGAAGGCATATATATATACAGAAATATAGAGCGAGCGCGTCAAAAGGCAATGACGCTGCGGTATAAGTAAGAGACGCTCGAGGGGGCAGTTATATATCCGCGTGAATATCGCGTTGAAAAAGCGCGGTGAATCCCGAGCCAACTATATAATAACACTGACCCAGTTTAAGGCTAGCACTCACCTTGCGTTACGTTATAACCTCCAAAGTGCGAGGAGCTAGCGCAGCAGGAACGGCGTTTGGAAACATAAACACGGGAGGGTGGCAGTAAACTATCCGGAAAGCGTAAAAAGCTGTAAGGTAGATGCGCGCGAGGCACTTACTCAGAGACTGCGGCTCGACTCTCGACAAAGGCAGAGAGCGCGCGCGCGCCGCCCGGCTCTCTCGCGCAGTCAGCTGCTCCGCTTCCTCTCCTCGCGGCGCTTCGCTCCCCTTCCTTCCTCTTCGTGGATCACATATATACACACTCACTCTGTCAGACTGTCTGTCTATTGCAGTACTGCGCGTATATAGTAAAAAAAAAACGTACGAAACGCAATAAAAAACAAAAGGAAGCTGCGCACTCGGTCACAATGTAAAGTGAACGAGTGAGAAAGTATCGATCTACGAGTTGTCAAGTCTATTGCGTTGTTTAAAGGCAGTCCGGAGCGATGGGTATTAGGGCAGTTTCGGCTATGAAAAATAAGGTTGCCGACCCTAACTGTTATAAGCGAAGTCCCGAGCGAGACTGGCGCGTGCGCGCGGCTAGACAACGGCGGCGTGCAACACAACAGCAGGCGGGCCGCATGCGCGCGCCGATCTTTCTCTCTCTCTCTCTCTGTCTTTCTCTCTTGCTCTTGTGCTTCAGTGTGTGACTCCCTTCGGCAGTTCAACTGCTGCAGCGGAGGCCTCCTCGCGCTCTACTTGCCGTGAGAGCGCAGCTGATGCTGCTTTATTGTGCGGCCGAGGAGGATGTGGTTTTTTGGGTTGGAGATGCGGTTGCGTGGCTTGGGGCAGGAGTTTTGATGTTTAGAGGCTGTGCTTGGATCTCTATGAAGTGAGATAGGTATTTCACTGTGCAGCGGGTAACTGTATTGTGAATACGTAGATGATTGGCTGTCGTGCGAGTATTTATACCCGTGATGTATATAAGCATAACTTTAAAGCGCACTTGATGTAAAAGGCATCGTTCTTGCAAATTTTTTACTTTTTTTTTCATTAAAATAGTTAAACAATTTTTAATATTTTGAAATATTTTAGGCTTACGTGTCCTACTTCTAATAAAAAATAATAAGCTGATTACATAATTTGTTTTTAGTTTTCGAAATAGATTTAAAAAATAGTTCCCTGTAATTGTAGTTATAAATACATTATTGTTTTTACCAAACAAACACTTCGTCTTACAATTTGTCGTTAGTTAAAAAACTTAATTCTCGTATTTTACAACTTGGCGTATCATACCGAGAGACTAAAGTATGTCAATAAAATTATTTAATTGGGAATTGACTAGAAAATATATTTATTGCAACATAAGAAACAATAATAAAAATTAAAAATACAAAAAATGAATTAAATAAGTACTCAGTCGATTATAGTTGCGCACTAAGAGACATTCGTGCGATCGAATATTGTCTGACCGGTTTGGTATGTATCTACTGCGAGCGCAATAGTTGTTGAAAAACGGCAACGTTATAACAAAGTTACAGTGAAATTTATATTGGTTTGAAATTCCAACATTTACCGGTTGATGTAGCAGCTATAGCAATTTCAAAAAGCAATCAAGTATCCCATGATGAAAATCACTGGTTAGAATTCCACGTGGAATTGAATGGATTCCATCTGAAATCTAGTGGGACTATATATAGGATATTAAGCCACATGGAAATCCAGCACTCTCGTGTGAAATTATACATGGAATTCATGCAGCACTTGCACATGCATTACAACGACTTTAACTGGATTATCATTATTAAATTTTTAATAATATAGTTTAGTTAATATATAAGAGGACAAAAACTTTATTGTATATTGATTTGAGAAAATTTCAAAGATATTTATTTGCACTACAAAACAGTAATTATAAAAGTAAAAAGAAAAGTGTTTAAAGTAACCCCGCTTTTTATTATATGTAAGTGATTAAAATTAGTAAAATTAATACAATTATAACGTAAACGAAATCCTTATCAATCAGCAAAAAGCTTAGATAAACCGTTGCCTTTGCATATTACACTACTGATCACAGTGATCACAGTCAATCAATTCCTTTCAAACTGCTGTATTTCCATGTGGAATTTCACAAAGCAATTATAAAATTTCATATTGGTTAACATGTCATTCTTACGTTGGATTTGGGCTAGAACATGGAGTGCCATTAGAATAGATATGGAATCTTACTCGTAATTTCAGATGCAAATGGAATTGAATATTTTCAACTAACTTTTTATAAGTAGATTACCAAAGATGGATTTTATATAAGTAGACTGTCTATCAATTTAATAATATATAAGTATCCGACATAGGTAGTACATTATTAAGTATATCTTATTCCACAAGAAATTACTCGACTTTCTTAAAAGGGAAACGCAACTCTAATTAACAATCCTTTTTTCCGTCCAAAGCTGCATAATATTGACAATCGATCATTTGCTGTTATATTCACTTTTTTAAACGCTCATGCTGCTAAAAATATATAACTGATGTATAATTTTAATAAAAAAAGAAAAATTGCATATATGCATTACACAAGGGTTTCTTTATATACCTATCTCACGCACGGACTTTTTCTATCGCAGTAATAAGCAGTAGTAAACATAACTTTTAACTTGACAGTATAATTTATCTCTATGGATTATGAAATAGCAAATATATTTAATAAATAATAATTAAACTTTTATAGTGATAATGATGTTATAAGAAAAAATAAAAGCATTTTGTTTTTTTAAACTTTGTAAAAAATGTAGGAAACCCAAAAAATTGTGATAATATAGCTACCCTGTAAAAAATCAGGTCCTTATTTTACACAAAATTTTAGTCAAATGAAAAGATCCGGCTTTTACTTAAATTTTATGTAATTGCTTTATTATTTATCTAAATATTTTACACAAAATATTTATTTAATTTCAAGAGAAAAATTTTTCGATTAAAAACAAATTTTAAAAGCAAACATAAATGTGTAAAATTTATAGTGATTTTTTATAAAACTTACTACAAATTTTTATTTAAGCAGGATTCGTATTCTGCACAAAATCTTGTACAGTGTAGATTTGCATTGCACACTATACATATCTAAGTAAGTTGAGAATTCAAAAAAATATTTAATAGCAAAAAATTTATGTCCCAACGTAACATAGTCGTAACTATGTTTAGGAAAAAAATTTTTTTTATAGATTAGCCACAGTTTTACCTTTATTATCTTGTTCTTTTTGACTTCTTTAAATATAAATTATAGTACTTATAAATCTATATAGTTATAATGCGATCTATACATTAATTAAATAACGTGTCGCCCTACTTATATTATGACTTATAGCTATTTTTATAGTAGTTAATTCAATGATTTTTAAAATAAGATAAACTATAAAACAATATTCCTTAATATAGTCAGAGGGATAATATGAATGGAGATGACGGATGCATACAGGCTAACATGTAGGATCTAAACTTGTCAAAATTGCAAGAAACATAGTGGAAGTGGAATGTGATTGGCCCAAGCTGGAATACATAAGACAAATACCTACATAAAATTAAATGACATTAATAAACTTAAATAGAATCTTAATTTATTTTACTGAAATATAATAATTATAATACAGGATTTAGTTGAGCAACAAATATTTCGTGTACTTTGCTCTATTGTTTTAGATAAATTAGATTTCTCACTAATCATTATTTGGCAATCAACGAATAACAATTTATTTTTCGAGTATTAGAGTTAAAGCCTTAGAGGTACTAAACATCGATATACTTTATAAAGACACTATAAATGTCTATAGACTATATATGTCTATAAACACTCAAATAAAGACGGAAGACGCGGCTTTTTTCTTTCATATACAAAAATCATTGTAATCCATGTTTGTATGTTAAAACCGTTCGATATCGTAATCAATTTAGATTTTTTGTTTAGAAAAAAAGGTAATTTATTAAGAACTTGGTCTGACGTTAGTTAAAAATCATAAATTTAAAAGTCAATACAATTAAAACTTTTTCTGAGGTACCAAGTACATACTGATTCTTCAAAGCTCAATTTGTCTACGAAATGTTAGTAAGAACCGATTTCTGGGGTGTGAATTATCAAACTTTTTTCAATAGCGTAATTTTTTATGTACTTTATGTATAAATAAACGCGTGTTTCGAGGATATATTTCAAAATTACGCGTGGCTTTACAATCACCAAAGTGCTTCTCGCAACTTGTCGCTCATGTCTACTACGCCAACCATATAATGTTTTAACGACTTTTGACCATTAATTACAAGTTTTACACCTTAGCATTCTTCTGACAATAAAGTATCAATACTATGGCAAATATCAAGGTTGTCTTGATTGAGAGACTCAAACCCAAAGTTATTCTTAGCGTGTGTCTGTAAAAAAGTTCTGCTTGACTCCAACAGTAAATTAACAGCCAATTCTGATTTCACAACATTTTTTATCATGCTTAATGCTAATTGATGCACCTCAGCCTCTTCAAACTTGTTATACATATCTAGTAATGTTTGTATACTTTTAGTGTCATCACGTCTCAGAAATGATTTACATAATTCTTCTTGAGCTTTTCTAAATATATCAACTGCTTCCTGATCAATAGGCTTATTTTGTTTTGGTATTACATGAGCACTAATCCATTCTTCTATTCCTTTCATATCTAGCTCGTCTATTGCCCTGCTAATAGCTTTTCTAAAGGTATTTTTTCTTGCCCAAGTTGTTATTTGTCTTTTGTTCATAATTACCTCCTAATTATTTCACGATCCTGATACAGCAACAATATCTGAAACCGTCTCACCGGATAACGGAATATCGTTAAATACAGGGGAGAGCGGGGCAAGTAGCAAAGGTGGGTAAGTTGACACACTATCAATAACTTGTTGTAAAGACGGTAATGCGCCGCGGCTTAGTCGTCATAGACACTGTGTAAGGTGACGAATATTTTTAGTGAGTCTATAGGAGATTAGGCTGTAAACAGCCAGAATTTAGGTGAGTTTATTTATTCTGATATACCTATAGTAAAATTTTTAAATTTTTTTCATATACTTGATTTATTCTATTAAGGTAAATTAAA
>UELX01003580.1:0-22559 GCA_900480035.1 Eupelmus urozonus
GATCTGAGGCTTTCTTTTTTGCTGACAAGGTGTGTATACTATTTTTCTGCTCGACGGCGCCGGAAAGCGGCAACTTCATTTCGCGCAGCGGCAGGGAAGTTGGCGCTTTCCGGCTGGAGGGCAGAAAAAAATATTCGTATGTACTTATACTGATCACTGTTTTTTCTCAGTTTTAAAATAATATATCAGTTGCAATGAAAACTGATCATTACACGAAATGTAGTAAAAGCATTTCTATCTTCGAAGACCAACGTATTTATCTTCATTGCATTACTTAATTTTCTATACCAATTAAAAAAATATAGGTATAACTTTTTCAATTTGAATTTTTTCTAAAAACAAAAGTTTGGTCTTTGATATCCGAAAAGAAACTCTTGAATACGCCTACGTGCACTAACGTTATATAAAAATAATTATTGTAACAGCGATCTAAAATAATAAATTGAATAAAAAAATCGAATACGAATAAAAATGACACAAGTAATAAAGTATATATGCATGCATGTATACTTTATAGAACATCTCTGTGGCTTTCAGAATTAACGAGGTAGCTTTAATTTTTTATTGAATTATTGAAATTGAGTTAATAACAGATCTTAGATGTTTGAATATGTTACTTTTAAATAATAGTAGAAAGTTACAAAACGATATCGAAATTAGATTAAAAAATAATTATCTTGTTGTGCTTGAGCGGTTGATATAGTTCTAGTCTTACAAAATTTTTAACGATAATACTTGATTTTATTGAACAATTACTTTAATAAAAAAAAATCATTTTAAATAATGTACACAGAATAAAAATAACAATAAATTTTAAGAACTTATTAAATACCTTTTAGTATTTGATTATTAAAACAGGCAAAACTCGATGACCGGAATAATGTATTAAATTCTCTGTTTTTCACTCGCAAAATAGAAGTATATCGTATCGATAGTGCCGAAATGAATGTATAAATTGGTATTGTATTTATTTGGTAGATTATTAATTATTATTTTTCTTGTTAAATTAAAATACACAAAAACTTTTAAAAATCAATTTGCTCTAAAAAGTGAAATGATGCATGTGAAATTATGGGGTACACGGTTATTCCGAAAAGCCACAGAATCATTGAAAAAAATATAGTATAACTGCCTTGCGCCAATAAATCCAGGCAGAAAATTTTTTTTTTTTTCTCTTAATGAACTATTTTATTGATTTAATACACATATTTACCGTTTCTACTAATAATCTTCTGTTTTAATAGAAAACCTATTATTTCAATAGATTTTCTGTTCATTCAAGGGTATAATAAAGTTGTTTGCATTTATGAACACGAATCAGTTGTATTAACTACATTATTCTCAATGTAGAATTATTAAATATTGTTTATTTGTATACCAACAGCTGTCTCAATAAATATTTTTTTAAACGCAGATGCAATCAGCAGAGGTAACCATGAATCATATTTACAATCTATTTGAAAACATTTCCAATTAACATTATAATAAAATACATAAAATACTCTTCTGATGAGCAACTGAAAGATAATATGAAAAAATACTTTAACTTTATAATTATTTTTATTATCTCTGCAGTCTAACTGGCGGCGGGGGCACAGCCGATCAATCTAACTCAGCGAATGCGCTTTTTTTTAACTTTTGCAGCTCGTCCCCACTAACGTTGTATGATTCTAGTCGGGCGCTACCGCCCCCGGCCCATCACAGCTCGGCGAGGCCTCTATTGGCCTCGCACGCAGCTCATCCGCTGCCGGCGCACATGCAGCCAACCGCGGTCTACGGGCTCGCTCCTCTCTCGCCCGCCAAGCACCAGTACCAGTCCGGCCTCTGGTTCACCGAGTAGAGAGACTCATCGATTCACCGTACTGCTGCTGCTGCAACGATCCTGTCTTGCTAAATTGTAATGCATAAGCACGATGTATACACCTCGTCCGGACTTGGCTAAAACAGTCAATGGCAGAAACGCGTTCTTTTTTATTTTATTTCTTTTTATCATTCTCTTCGATTTGCTCACACTGAACATTCTAGTCTGGCATTGTATTGACGAATTTTTGGATCGTTCGATGGAGCCTGATCTCTTTTTGTTTTTTAAACTTAACAATTGTATATGAGAAAATAATTATAGGATGAGCGATTCTTTCACTCGGTATACGAAAAATAATAGCGAAAATGATAAAATTCTGTTTTATCAGCGCAAAAGAGTAATTCTTGCTTGTACAAGGATTAATTTCACTGTAAAACGTTTTTAAAGAGTTGCTTTTTTTCTCTCTTTTTATGTATATATTGCATGTTAAATGACAATAGAATTGTAGCGGATATTTTCTTTAGAATTTATTTCTGATCCGCAAATTTTTAAGATAATGCATACATTCTGCCTCGACTCTTTTACCAAAGTCTCGTGTGATTCTATCAATAAGAGAAAAAACGGTTAGAGAGAAAACTTGACGAAGACATCAGCGAGCAGTGGAGCAGGCGCGCGAAGTACCGAGGAAGATAGCTTGCACGTAGCCTAGAGACATCGTAGTTAAAACGTGTCATGCTTTAGAACGTTTAGCTATACATACAAATATATACGTGTGCTTAAATATTTGTTATAGACGTACAAGGAGAATCCATCGCAAATGCGGGCCAGCTGTCCTTAACGGTTTTTACTTTGCTTAACAAAGTTATATTAATTTAATTAAACAAATGATTTCTGGATTTAAAGAATAAACGGGAAGAATATAAATAAATGAAACATGCGAATAGCGCCAAATTACACATTGATAATCCGTCCTAAAGCAGTGGTCCGCAAGAATTCTCTTTAGCTCCCCACGATCCACTGCCTGTCTAAAGTTTACGTGCACTTCTGAGAACGCGATATACAGATACGCTTATGCGCAGACACGAATTCATGCATTTTTTACAACAAAGTTCGCGTTCTTTCATCTCTGTTGAAATAAAAATCAAGCAAATCATATTTCGCAGAAGCTCAATTGTTCCACTGTACTTCGCGATTCTGCTCCGTAAAAAACAGTTAATTGTACCGCAGCTGCTGTGTGTAATAACTAGGCTATATATGTATAAAATGAAATACAAATCGTTACGTGTACGAGGAGAGAGCATAAATGTTTCAAGAAACGATAGCAAGAGATCTTGATGGAACATTGTATACGTTTTTTTTATAAGCGCCGCGAGTGCGCTCATCTTGCTCCTGTTTGATGCAGGAGGAGTTTCGACTGGAATGTGTATATTATTAAATTTTTTCGTTCATCCGAGCGACGCTGCGCACACACATACACGCACGCACACACACACGTACATACACATAAACACAACCACATATACTCGATAAAAAAGGTACGAGAAACAAATCTGGACGTATGCGGTCCAGAGACAGAAAAAAGAACATAAAAAAGAAAGAGGCGAAAATTATTTATCAATCGGTGAGTGTTATGCCACAATAGAGGCATGTGCAGAAGTTAGGTGGAGTAAGGATCTAACAGTTCAACACTCGTCCGAAGTTTCAGCACGCGAAAAACGAACGAATCATCGAATAAAAATAATCGTGCTCGACCGATCGAAGCATTAGCGACAAAAATGAAAACACATTCACTGCTAATAGTTGTCGTTGACTACGCTAACTGTATACCGTACGATGGACATATAAGTTTGCATTTCTGATGGTATGCTAGACGCGTATCATACTTACTTTATAATACAATTATTGTTTTTAGCGCTTTCGTTTTTAGTTGAAAAGCGTGTCACACATGCGTTGTTCATTATTATTTTTTTTTTTTTGTGTGTTCGAATCAGTAAAGAAAATTTTAATTAACCGATAGGTTTTTGACGTCGTCGATGGGTGAAAAGAAAAAGACGATTTGCAGTCGCTAATTTACTCTACGACTGCTAAAATGTATTAAAACAGACACACAGACACAAGCTAACAAGAAGCATCGACGACGCGTTATTAGCTTACGTTCGACTTAAAGTTACTAATTTCTTTTTAAAAAATTACACTCGTATGATTTAGTTAGGGTTTCTGACTATTCTGTGGTTGACTTTTTATTTTGCGTCACATTACTTCTTTCCGAATTATCATCGTACGAAAAGGCGGTATGATTGTACCACATTCGCGATTGTATCTTAAGCGTTTTGCGCGGTTTCGCGCAATTTTCGATATCTAATGATGTTGCACTCGGAATTAGAAGACATAGAGAATGCAGTGTTTTTTGTAAAACAGGCTACACTATTTATTGTAAACTATTGTTCATTCAGTGCGTATTAACTGTGTGTAGGTACGGTTGTCGCTACGCCTGCGACTATTATAATGATTACAATTATGAATACGATTACTGCTAATATTGTGTAATTTGATTTCGTAGTTTCGCGTTGTTTCACGAATTTGTAAATAGATATGCTTAGAGAGACATATCACTCTCGAAGCTTAATTTTTCGTGGATCGACATTCGATAATTTTAATTTGCCACCGTACTATCGTATTAGTATGGTCATTTATTATTATTATTCTTTTCTCTATATTGTATTTTTAACAAACTTGATTTAACGTACATTTTTTTGTACACATATTTCTTAATTAGGTCGTGGGTAAATTTTAAAAGTATGAAAAAAAATTTAAAATGAAACAAAATATTTTACGCGCGGTCGCGTTAATTTTTTTATCCCCCAGCAATTCTTTTTCATTATTTTGTTCGTTTCCCGTAGTAGTTGTGTGTAATCATATCGCAAGGGGGATAATGCGTTATATAGAGGAAAAGGATATAGTACACAAAGCAAAAAAGAATTCATCGAATATTTTATTTAGTGAGTAAGAAATATTCTGACATACATGTATGTATAATGTAAACATAGAATTTCCACCGCCGTCATTCTCTCCCGGCTATTGCTTTTTACTAATAAATGCACGCGGTAACAGTTCCATGTCCTTCTCTGTCACTGATAATTTTTGATGCGCGTTGACGACGGGCCTCCGGATTCAAACGATCTCTTAATAACAATGGAGAGAAATAAAATTTTGCGCGATTATTCGTTCATTTTATGTAAAAAATACTGTTCGATCAACCAGAGTTTTTTGTTCGGCCGATTCTTGTAAATAAGTATTTGTAAATGTAAACACAATTTTTTGTTTTTCTTTTTCTATTTTGGATCATGTTTTTCCCTCTGTTCTTTGAGGAATTCGAATAGATTGCGTCGTATTTTAAATTTTATTTTAATTTGAACAAGAACTAATTTGTACATAACTTTTAAAAATGTAGTTTCGATTTTTTTTCTAACTTTACCTAATACAAATTTTACTGTTTTTTCTTTTTTTTTCTTTACTTAATTATAAAACACGTCGAAAACGTGCAAATTTTTTTAGTTACATTTTTGCATTAATTTGTTAGGAATTCAATCCAGCACTATTTATGTATAATTAAATTCATATCTTGCACTGATTATAAAAGAATCATTTACACAAATTCACACTGAAACAAAGTAAATATAAATAAATTAGTTTATAGTGGACGGGATTGATATATTGATTATAGTGATATGCGTCCAGACATTAAAAGATTATATTGTATGTATAGGTTTATTATGATACATTGCAAAGTTTTAGAATTACGTTATGTAGAATATTGTGAGTTATAAGAAATCCTTTACTTGATAATAAGCAATTAATATTAATGCCTCGAATATTAGCTGTACTCATGATTAGGCCCAATAACAACCAGAACGTGTGTACTGCCTTCACAAAACCTTTGCTTTAATTTTTTTGTATAAGAAGATTAAAAGACATTTAAAATAAAATTAATTTAAATTTTGAAAAAAAATTTATTTTTAATAAGTCAAAGTTGTAAATAAATTAACGAGCAAACAAAATCGTCTTAATCGAAGTATAAAAAGAATTCAGTTTGCTAAACTATTTGCTTTATTGAAGATTTTGTATAGGCAAGCACTACGTCGAATCCAATAAAATGGGAAAAAAATATTTGTGCCGATGTCTAATGTGTATTAACGCATTATTACACCGTAAGAAATCTATCTAACCACGTCGATGTGCCTGTTTAACAATTAATCGTATTATACGTCTAGTGAATAACAAAACAAAAAAAATAACGGAGATTCAAACTATAATACTGGAATTAAAACGAAAAAACTCTTTTTATCGGTAACGGTATACAACTTATTTGATGGTAGCAAACAATCAATGAGGCTGCGCTAAACGATTTAAAAATTTTGCGCACATGTAAAAAAATGCAACAAGCAGTACAGCATAATTCAAGCGTACGTACAGACATTAAACACGCAATTTTGAATTGAAATTGTGTAAGTATCTTCCTTTTTGCTTATATGTACACGAAAATCCCAATAAAAATTATGGGTTATTAGAAAGAAGGTCGATACATACGCTGTTAGTCATATCGTTAAATTCCACGTAAATATAAATATATCGTTTTTTGAGGGATACATAGAGTGATATATATTTTATTGGTTATAGTCAGATTTCTGTGCTCATTCTTGAGCTGTTTGCGTTGGTACCATAAGAGATGACATAAAATATAGACGAAAATACTTTGTCTTTCAGCGCAACGTTCATCGATTTTCATTTCTGTTGCAAAACTTTGTCTACCATTGCACTAAAAATTCCAATTTTAGTGCCAGTACGTGAAATGCTGTTGCCAAAAGAAATTTCAAACTTTTATTTATTTAATAACTATTTTAAAAAAGTGTAATGAGCTCAAATGTTTCGATGATCGTTGCGTCACGAAAGATCATCTGCCAATAAACTCGTAGATTCACAGTCACATGCAAACCATTAACACATTAATATTATATAATGAGAACTTCAGGCTAATGAGGAAAACGAATAATAAAGGAAACAAAGACAAGGGTTTAACAGTGTCCCAAGCGGATAATAAAATACTGTAATCACGTCGTTGGTTCTAGTTGTGATATTTTACTAAAGTAAAAACGCCGTTAATTAAGCGGTGAACATTTATTACATTTTGGTAAACGGATAGGGGGAATATATATATATGTACGGGTTAGATACCCCGTAAAATACACACCTATATATTATTAATCTTTAATCTTATTAAAGCCTTAATATAAACACCGACAGATGTAGGAAGACGAGCTCGAAACGACGATATCGGTAGCACGAACTTAGGCTGTTTGTTTCTTTTCTTTCCGAAAGAATTCTTAAACTAAATACGAAAACAAATCCGAGTATTTTTTTTTTTTTTTTTAATTAATATTAAAATGCCGGAATCTAATTTTCGATAAGACGAACAATTAAGAAAGAAGAAAAAGCCATCGAAGTTGAGGAAAGGCGCGCGCAGACACGTCAAATAGCAGTTGAGTGCGCCTTGTCGGTTCTTAAATAACATATAGTGCACGAGATTTTTAAGTACACACGCAGAGACGTATATAAATATATATTATTAAACTATGCGCACGCATTGAACAATGTGTATTTAATGTGTAAAGGTAACAAAAGAAAAAAACAGTGTAAAACGTTATTTTTAACCAGGATTCCCATTTGTATATATGTTTCTTAAATGAATTTGTGGTACTTGTTAGGCTAGGAGTAGTGCCTAAAAATTTTCGGTAGAGTAGTCTTTGAAGATGTATAAGGGACTGAGCTGTGGTATCTGGTGAATACTAGAGTCGAATATGTACGTTTTAAACAAATTATAATTATGAGGAAAAAGTATCGTAGCCGAAGTAGGTGGATAGTAATGTAATCCCAAATCACCGTTTAACAGATGTGTAATCTGTTTATTAAGTTTCTTGGTTTATGCTGCTAATTACGTGTATTCAATTTTTATGTTAAACAAGGCTGCGTGTACCGTGCGATTATTTTTTTCAACTATTTGTATTCCGTTGTACGCAAATGAATTTTTGTGGCATTATGAATGTAAAAAGAACGGTGACACGTAATTCGATTGCTCATTTGTCTACTTCCGAAAAACGTATAGCACGTGATGTAGTCGCGTATATAAACGCGTGGGAGCACATCAATAACTCTTGATACGAGAGAGTTTGTAAAAATAAGATTTTCTTTCCTCTTATAATGCAAATTACCTAACGACTAATTAATTAGACTACTACAAACATCAATCGTTTGTCTCATTGTTTTAAAGTAATTATCTATCTACTATTTTCACACTTTCTTTTGGATTTTTGTCAATAAAAGTAACAAATATTAAATATTATATATACATACATATATATATATATATATATTTTTGAAACTAATTCCTGCTTTATATAAAAGTGACTTGCGTCGTTCGGTTAGTCGTTGAATATGTAATACGTTCCTTTAAACACTGATTGTACGTTGTAATCGTATTATGTACTTTTAACTGTAAAATTACGACTCTCGTTCAAAAGTATTTACTTTCTTGTACAAAAATAAAAATGATTCTCCGAAAGTAGCTATTTGCGCAACGGTAAAACTAAGTACAATAATTTCGTAATGATTATTACGTACAATAATGATTTTTGTGAAAAGAGGAAGTCCGCAAATGCTGAAAAATCAAAATGATAGAAAAAAACGTTAACTGACGTAATAATTAAATGGATAACGCGGGGATCGTAAGAATTTCTTAGCTAAATCGAGCATAAGGTTCAAAGTACATTGAAGGTATTACGAAAAAGTGAAACTAAAAGATATAACAAAACATTTTAATGGTATTTAGAAAGTTTGTCTCTCTGAGGCGGACGCGAAAGACGATTTAACACAAACCGCGGTGCTTGCGAAATGCATCGCAAATCGTGACAATCGATGCCTGTTTTTAATGTAAATTTATCGTTTTGAGTAGCGCGAATACGGGACAAATGTTGACAAACAGAAGCAGCACATTCGATTTAAATAAAAAATAAGCAAAACTTCATCATACAATCATCGAATAAATTTATTCCAAAAATAAATAAGCGCTACTCGGTTTCATCAGCGCGGTTTTCCAAACTTAAAACAAAACGTATATTTCGGATGCCCAATTTGCCTTGTCCGTATTGTGCATTGCAGTTGCCAAAGCTTCGAAGAGAGAAAGACGATCGTTATGAAATTTAAGCCTGCCTTAGAGCTGAGAAAAATAATTGAAAATTATGCTAGAAGTGTCTTTCTCATTTTATTTTTGTCAGCCCTGCGGCAGCTTTGACCTACACAGAGACAAGGAACTGAACTGAATAATAAAAAAAAAAAACTACTCGCGTAGAATAAACGTATATCTGTAGCATAATCGATATACCTTAAGACATACTGTTTTGAAAAATTGTGTGAGAAGGAAACAAACGTAACGAACGCAGCGTAGATAAATTTAGTATAGTACGAAGAGAAGAGAGCAAAAACGGAAGGATAGATGTGTAATATACGACATATTTTTGGATTTCGATAGATGTGCGTGTTCCATATACGTGTTGTATAAATCTTAGCTATTCGTATACATGCGTCGTGATAGGACGATGAATTTTAACTTGAGGAAAACGATTGACGATTTGATCGATCAGTTAGAACGGGAAACAAGCTCTTCGAATCGCGCCTTGCTCTTGATTTTTAGATTTCTGAAGGCTAAGTTTTTAATGATTGAAATTGACTTTCAATTGCCATGAAAATTGTGAGAGTTAAGCGCGATTAGAAGGCTATTTCCTTTTGCTCAGCTTTACCATATTCATACAATAATATACACATACACACATATACATTCTCATACATTCATCGACCCCGCGTTATGATAGAATTAGAAAAAATCGGTTCGAAAGAACGACGCGCTTAGCTTGACCAAACTCCAATTTTAAAATAAAAAAAAGAAAAAAAATAATTAATTGTGTGTAAAGGGAAAACTTTTAGGGCGCTTAATCGCTTGAAGCTGTGAGTAGAGTTTATCTACGGAAATCCTAAGATTATGTATTCCGGATCTTAAAGAAAATACGGTTTTACTTTTTATTAAATGACCGAAATACTTTTTTCCATGTCACGAGTACCGACGAACAGACCAAGGCTTTTCACGCTCAGCAGATTTCGAATAGAAAGCGAGTTATCGATAGATGTTTATTGTAAAAGACTATGCTTACGATTCATTCATTCGTATCGATTAAAAAAAAGTATGTTTTTATGATAAAAAAATAAGAAAATTGTCCTATTTTTTGTGAAGAAAAAAAAAAAAAAAAAAATCAGATTGTAATATGATAACTCCAATGATCATTTTGTAAATAGTACCTAAGTCAATTGTAAAGTCAGAGTAGTATTGTGCTACGATTGTAAGTGCAGTGTATGAAGTTAGTAAAATCAAAGAAATCGCATTCAATTTTTACTCGTGCATGGGAATACATTTGTAAAAAAAAAAACGCTAACATTTGTAACAATTGCGGAGTATACTTGTTTTATTGCAAAATAAAAATGTACAATTGTAAAATATTTGATAAACAAAGATTAAAACCTTGAAACTGATTCAGCACGTAGTCTTTTAATTTTTTACCAGTTATTTATTCTTAAGTTTAATAAGTTTATCCTTTTTTTAGCTTTCTTTATTTACAGAAATTGAGGCGCTAGTATACTTTTTAACTTTTACACCCCATAAGTTAATGTTGCGAATGAAATATGTATCATAATGAAAATACAACTTTAGGCTCGGCGTATTAAACAAACTTTACAATAATATGAATCTTCTTTACTTTTTATTTATTTTTTTTTTTATTTTGTGTTCTTTTTATAACTTCTATAATGGTCTCAGTTTAGTCAAATTATAAATTTCGAGACAACACAATTAAAAATAGATATTTTACAATTATACGATATTAAAAAATAAAACATTGTACAGCGTCGTATGTTTTTTATCATATTTTAAATACATTGATTTTACACTCAACTTAGTGAATCAATTACAATCATAATAATTTTATAGTAATTTTGAAAAAATGTCATTTAGTTCAATGAACTTTAGAGTATTTTTGTATGCTACTCATTCTCTTCGGAGTTATCACATATAAGAGCAAATAATTGCTAATTTACATTTATAAGAGAAAAAGAACTTCCTTTTTCAGAATGCCACAGTAAAACAGGTAGTTTTGATGTAATTAATTGGTAGATTGTAAATATAGCGCTTTATATATGAAAAATGGTACTGAAAGTTTGGTATTATTAATAATTAAATTTCTAAATATAGAATATGTAGATGAATTGAATGCCACCTTTACGTAATAGAGTATTAGAAAATATTAACTGTTGCATCAAAAAAGACTTTTGCTCTCTGTGAAGTAAGAATAATGTAACAATATTCTTCTTATGCATTTAAAAGTTATTGAAATCTTTCCTTTTCATTCGATATTTATTTACATAATTTTTAAAACGCTGATTTCAAATTATAATAACATTGAACTTATTAAAATGTTTAAACTTTCTGCTCAGATTTTTCAAAATTATTAAAACTTTTATGATAGTTGTTTTAGCAAATTCACTGTCAATGTAAATCGCTATTTAAATGAATGCTCAATATGCACGTAATATTATGCAATGTGCTGGTAATAATTGAGCGATAGAAAATTCAAAGCGTTGATCGTATAGTAGAAAATCGTTTAAAAAATCAACCAAAGTACAAAGCGTAGATTTAGTTTAATTTCTTGGTAAAATTGATTAATGTAAAATCAGAAAATTTAGAAATTATTATCTCTTTCAGAATAAAAAGGAAGAATTGCGAACGAATTTTCAATGCAATTAAAGATAACAGGAATAAAAATTTAATTACTTCTTCAATAATTTAATGGCTCTGAATAATATCGCCGAAATATTTAATACAGAAAAAAATTTGAAATAAAAGTTATAATTATAAAATAAAATAAACGATGATGAACAGCTATAAGAGATTGTTGCTTATAACTTTCATGAGGAACGCAATTTATAAACAAAATTTCATAGTACTTTATAAAGAGAATCTTTTCAATATTATTTAATTCAAGATTATTTTTAATATGGAAATTTGTGTTGTGTGTTTAATTACAAGTTTTCCTTTAATGAATTTTTTACAATTCAATTAAAAACTTATTCTAATATTTGTAAAAAATATTATAAAATCGATGTTTATACTTATGTTTCTTTTTTATTTTAAAGTAATGAAAAAAATTATTCTTTGTAAATTAGATAACCTTAATAATAACAATAGAATTTAATAGCGATTGAAAAAGCAACATTTCTTATTTAAAATTTATCATTTATTCAATAAGTTTACCAGCCTATAATTATTAAAGTAACTTTCCAATAATTGATAAATAGAACCAATTTAGATAAATTATTGTTGTTCGTATATTTTAATTGAAAATAATTAATCTATACATTTTTAAGACAAAAATCCAATATAATCAAACATCGAAAAATTCTTGCATGATAATTTAAAAAATTTGAGATTGTATCTCTAAATGAGGCGATGAAAAACTAAAAGGTATAAGTGACTGTATAAATTTTCTTTAGATGAATCGTAATTAATTTCTATTGAATCTAATATTATAATAATTATGTGCAATCTTTTCTCTATAATCACTAAAAACGAAAATTTATTAATTATAATAAAATGATACATTCATTATTTTTGAAGATACATTTAATTGGATCAAAATCAATCATGTTTTTGAAGTGTTACTTATATCTTTTGGTTTCTGAATGCCTTGTACGTTTTAAATATTGTTCTGTAACAAATATGCATGATTGAATATTAAGAAACATAGATATTAGACTTACAAGGCGCTAAATGCTTTGAAATATTAATTCGGTCCTGATGAATATATATTCTAAGCTTTTTCTTTTATTTTAAAAACAATAAGTAATATGAAGGTTTTGAAAGAAGCTCAAACACTTATAATTCTTAATATAAGTAGTTTTAGAAAGTATCTTCATCAGGGATGAATGCAAGATTTAAAAGTTTAGATAAAAATGTAGTTATACATTTTTCATACTGGTGCTAATGAGACAAAAATTTATTGATATTTTTAATTCTTCTTACTTTGTGTATTACCTAAAAATAATATGATTTTTAAAAAGCAAATTTCAGAAAAAAAAATCAAAATTTTAAATAAGTTTATATTTATTCATTTATCACATTTATATATTTTATATATTTAATTGCACTTAATGTACACATTTGTATTTCTGCGGTAGCGAAGTGCTCATTTAATCGCTGCACGTGTGAGATACTAGTTGATAGAAATGGTTTACTATTGTGAGGCTTCACTTAGTTCAAAAAGAACAAAAATTGAAGAATTACGTAATACTTCTCGTACTATTAAAAAAGAATATATTACAATACTAATAAATATTAAATTAACGCCTAATTAAATCGTAATTTATTTAATTTTAATTCAAAGATTGCCTCGTTCGAATCATAAAATACGTAAAACCTTACTTTAACTGTAACTTAAATTACAAAATGAGAAAATTAGGCAGCACATTTATCATTAAGAGTTGACGAGTTTCTTTTATTAAAAAAGTTCTTCGAAGAGTTAACAAATATAGCAAACAATTCCGTAATTTAAAATAATACAAAAATACACTTTTTATACTAAAACATATCTGGTAATTTTAAATATAAAAATTATTTAGACGTTTAGTAAAATGATAAATTCCAATGTTTCAAATGGCGTAATTAAATAGTTTGCTTCGCTCATAAATATAATGTGTAAAAAACGATTTATGTGATAATAGATGAATTTCTGTGTTGAAAAGTAGATTGCACATACTTGAAAATTTCATGAGTTTGAATATTTGATGGAACTATAAAATTGCCATCACTGTAATTAATGAAATTAAATTTTTTCCGTCTAGATTCAAGTAGTACATTTAAAGTTAACTACATAGAGGATAAATTTTAGACAAGGGTGCATAAAATTTATATTAGAAAAAAGGCATTTTCTCTATCTCTAAAGGTCTTTTGAATTAGATTGTTCTACAAAAATATTTGTGATGAAACTTTGGTTAATACTTTTAAAAAAATAACTTTGCTTACATAGTTCGATGAAATAATATTACTGCGATTCGAGAAATTTACATAAAAGTTGAAATGAAGTTATAAATATTAAAATAAACGTTAAAATTCTCATAATAACTGAAGAAAGTATTTACTAATATAATTATTCAAGCTATTTCAGTGAAAAGACCAAAGAGAGATTAATTGTCTTTGTATAATATAACAGTCCTGTACAAAGTAAACGACTTGACACTGAAGCGACACAATAGTCTGCGAGGCATTAATTTTACTTCAAATGTCGAAACATATAAATAAACAAATGTCAAAATGAATTATATAATTTACGTAACAATATTAATGTTGTACGTGCGACTGAATAATTAATATACTAACGATTTACGGTATTATTTGTAATAAATAAAATAATGCCACTATGTAATATATAGTAAAAGTAAACAAAATGACACTGTAGATCGAGTTCAATATTGTATAAACGGAAGTACAGAACAAATAAATATGCAAATTGACCTAGTTTTAAACTTACGTGAATTATAAATATTGTCAAATAATAAAAGAAAAAATTGAAACAAAACTTTAATATTTAAAAGGAGATAAAAAAAAAACAACTGATAGAATCAGGGTATCAGGCGATTACGCTGATTGTGTATTATATAAATTGACGGTTGGGTACTTGTTGGAACGGACTTCAAAAATATGATATTTTCCTTTAAAATTGTAAAAAAATGTCACCTTCTTGAAGCCCACTTTGACATGCCATCTTCTTGCACCCAACTAACGAAATGATGTAGTTATATATACTCTATATGTGATGATGTATTTGAACGCGTGCCGGCGCCATTCTTGTACATATATATATTTAATTAAAATACCATCACAGTGCAGGTATTATAATACTTATAGCTATACAAATTTCTACCCACAATATCGAAGTACAGTCTAGATGATATATTAATGAGATTAGATACAACGAGGCGTAAGAGATGATTTCCTTGACGACATTCGAATGACATTTTTAAAGATGTGTACAGCGAAATATCTATCGAAATTACAAAGTAAGAAAAAGGATAAAAATTGGTTCTGTAATTATCATAATATTTATGAAAAAAATCTTGCTGAACACTTCGAAAGAACTTAGAATTTCAAAATATTATTAACAAACTTTTTTGTTAGCTTCTTTAAATAAATGTAATAATTTTATGATTAAACATAATAGAGCTATAAAAGCAAATAATAAAAATTCGAGTATCGTCGACGAAACAATGGTAAATCAAAGTGCGCGTTTACGGACAGCTCCGAATCGTAAACTGACCTAATTTAACAATATATGCCTTACATGTATTTTATTACTCATGAAACAATTAACTTGTGCGTGGTACGCTAAATCGGTGTCCATTGTATCTTAGATAATAAAGCAACGGACCAAAACTCTAATTATGTTCGCTAATCACCTATAATCACTTGAAGTACTGTTTAGACGAGGTTCAAAAAATTGTCGAAAAGATAAGTATGAAAGAAAAAGTGTATAACTTCATGCTTTCTGGCTTGTTCGTGAAGCTAAGATTTATCTTTCTTTCTTAGAAAATTGGAAAATTATTGTCATAACTAATTGCTTATACATAGAATAAAAGAATTACAGATGTTTAATTTTTGCTTTCATATTTTAACGAAAAACAGTGTAATTTACTTTTCGTTAATAAAAATCAAAATTATTGTTATTATATTCTATACTGTAAAATAGAAAGACCTCGAAATCGTAAATCGGATTACTAACATCAAAACTAGTGAATCAATATCAAAGAAAGATTAGCATTTTTACTGAATCCAACTTATTAATAAATTAGACATAAGCAAATCTCTTAAAATAAAAATTTTAAATCAATATCTGGTTTGAGCAAAAATTAGTTTTCTTAAACTGCGCTTGGAGTTAAGAAATTCACATTCACGTCTGTACTTTATTCACATATCTAAATTTTGGTATCTTGTGGTTATCCTATCTACAGTCTTGACATAAAGCACTGTCATATTTTGGGCGAATTCGCGCCTGCAACCCGAGCAATTTTTCATTACTTTCGCGTAAGAAAATTTACTTAGCGTTTGCATGTAGCCGCTCTTGAAAGCATTGAAATCAAAGTAATTCAGGATATTAATGTTGTTTAAGAGAACATATTGTAGTAATGAGAAATTGCTGAGCAGTTGATGATATGTAGACTTTTTGTATTATTCGTGCAAACGATGCGTTATCGCGCAAATGTCTTTCGAGGGCACACGAGTTGCACTCGAAAATTTAATTGTGATTGTGATGTCGTATTTTTTAAAAGGTAAAAGTAAAACGGTTGCTTTGTCGATTTTCCGCGCTCTCTCAGTAGGTGATCGACGATGACGAAAGAAACATGGAATGAAAAATTGTATAATGTAGACGATAAGCAGGAGCGCATATAATTAGAGGAAGTTATTAATGATAAAATATACTGTCCATTTATTAAGGTACGAGGAATCGAAGCGATGTTCCTTGTATCGCTGTATTGACACTATTAATTAATGATAATAATATTGAATGATAACCTACTACAAAATAAATGTTGCCTTTTGTCACATTGGTAAATGGGATTATGAATATGTAGTATTACATACAATACCAATTAAATAAGAACTCTACATGCACTATCATTCGATTGGATTGCAGTTTATTGCAGTGCATGTAATTATAATACAAGTACATTGTGTTGTGTTGAAGTTAAAAGCCCTACTCATAAAGCTGTAGGGCTGAATAAATCGATTAAACACTCAAGATTCTTGCATTTTTATTAACCTTTCATTCATTATAAAATTATCTACTTATAGGTGGATCAAAATGTTAGCAATTATTTATTTAAAAGTACAAGTCAAACACTATTTGTAGATCTAGAAAAAAATTTTTGTTAGAAATAAAATTTCTTAGAATAAAATGTAAAACTATATATACTTTTAATACTGATGATACTAAAAATACTTTTCTTTTTTTTTTAAGTATATTTTTTTGTCCTTGAATTTATAAAATTCTTAAACGTTGTTAAATTAAAGCAAATATTTTAGTTTAACAAAATTTTAAGATAAAAATACTTTACAAACTATATGCAATAATTTCATTAGTTTACATAAGTTATTCCACTTTCTAATTCTAAATAATTTTTCATAAAATTTTAGATACTAACGTTTTTAATTTAATTTTAAAAAACAAATTATCTTACTGTATATTAAAATTAATAAATTAATATTGTCACTTACCTTGAGTATTGCTATATGCAAGATATGGAATATATATATAATTTTTTGGGTTGAATTAAATTTTTAATTATTGATAACAAAATAAGTCTTGAGTATCTTATAAGTATGAAGAATGATAAATTGATTTAATATGATGAATTGAATGAAATTTAATAAATTTATTTAAGAAATAAATCAATATTTTACGAACAATTAGTTTTATTTTATAGTTAAATCAGATGAATACATGTAACTTTATAAACATGCTTTACAATATTACAATACACAGTTTATCTAGAAAATTTTTCCGTTCTCTGCTCGGCCATACGCATTAGGTGTTACAATACAAACAAAATTAAGTATTTGTTTTACAATTCCATGAGGAATATCGATTTTTATTTACATATTTTACTTTTTCAAATTAATTTGATAATAATGTCCTACTAAACTTATAAGAGTTTCTACTTACAATAAATAAAATCATTAATTTCACTAATATAAATAAATTTAAGACACAGATTAGCAATAATATAAATCAAGAAAACTAGTGAAGATGTTTAAAAGTAATAAGTACATAAGATTGAACAAAAATCGTTTGTTAGAGTCAACGAATGCAAGAATAAAACGTCTATGTAAAAAAAGAATAAATTTAAAGTAATTACTAGAAATTCATTTTGGATCTTAATGAAATTACCGTCGTAATTTTATTACAAACGGGCTTTTTTGAATTTTCAAAATTAAAAATAACGGGATCATGATACTGTTGCAAGTGAGAAAAAGGTGTACATATTTTTATTTGATTTTCGGTGGCCACTGCGATAATTTTCAATCACAAAGTCGCATAGCAATTTGCACAGGTTTTGTCACATGATATGTAGATATTATGTTGTACTGCATAAACTTATTTTAGTATAAATTGTCGTTGATACAGAAAAAATAAAGTATCAGTTTAGTTGGTCTTACCAATAGATATCGTGCAGATATTGTGGGAAAATATTGTCATCTTCATGTGATGATGACTTTTAACAACTGACAAATTTATTCAACATTTGGCATGGGTATTGACTGTCAGTAATGTTTCTCACACGTTTTGCTAAAATAACTTCGAAAAGTTTTTCTGCGTAATATTTTGAGTAAATTGGTATTTTATTTTTATAGACAATTTATCAAAGAAAATCAGTGACGGAAATCTCTTTCCCAATCTTCGTGTGCTTGAAATCCAACGTTGCTGTAAAATCTTTGCTTGTATCATTTGCATTTTCACAATAAAAAGATGGACTTATTGTTATAAGGATCCATATTCTATAATTTGGATATTGTCTTTTTTTCAATCATAACTATCAATAATCCACGCTATAAAAGATTTCAAATAGAATTATATTAATATTCGAATTTTAGTAACTTAAAATTTAAAAAACAGTAATATTAAAAGTTTGCCAGTTATAACTAAAAACTTTAAATATACTAATACCTAATAAGATAATTAAAATCATTCACCACTACTTAGTAACGTTATAGATAGACATAAGTTACTCAAAAATATTCTTGTTTTTAAAATTTATTTTTGCAAACGTATCACTAACCAACTGCTTATTTAATATTACTAACATGAACATTTTTACGTAAAAACATTTACTTAAACGCAGTATAAAAATAAATGAAATTAATAATCAATAAATATATTTAAACAAAATATAAAAAAACGTAACGGTTATAAAAACGTATCTCTAATGTTTTATTTTTGCAAAAAAAAAAAAAAAATAGTAATAATAATAATAATAATTACAAGATTGCTGTATAGTTGTGTTGAAAAATCAATATTACACTTAATTCTAAATCTCATAGCAATTTCACAAAGAAAAATAGTTTGATGTTAGAAATGGGAGATGACGATGACGATCAAACTGTATGTCTTCAACTTTTTGAGCCAATTTTTTAATTACAAATTTTAATAGGTTTTCATATCCAGTATTTAATAATATATTGTGTATTGTGTACCAAAGGTGAAAATAGACCTTTTGCCTTCGAATGAAGAGTTTCCAGTAGTAGTTGTAGGCGAACAAGACTAGTCGAATACGATCCAGAGACAAGTACTGCACCCACACAGGAGAAAGGTTTTCCAGGCGCGTATGATGTATGCAATAATTTTAGTAATGTGGTTAATCCATGTTTTTTTTACATTTTTGTATATGATAAATAGAGGCTAATATAATTGTTTTTCAACATAGTAAATATACGATCATGAGAAAATACGAGGTAATCCAGAAATTGCTTAAAGTACGTGGAAGTGTCCATTCAAATGATGTGAAAATGCCTAATATATTCATTGACTTGTAAATTAATTAATTAATCTTATCTGAAGTGAAATCGCTTTATTTATAGAATATGGAATTGTCCATATAAATACATGGAAACTACTTTTAAAATGATATTTCACAGCGCAATAATCATACAAATGTTATAAAATAATAGTACATGTATATACACTACACATATGTTACGTGTGCACTATTTCCTAAAAATGCAATTTCCTGAAAACACAATTGAATTTTGTATACTAAATATTTAATAACAATAGCTATTTATTACAGTATACAAATAATATTCATTAAATATTTATTATTTACATATTAAAATCTACTAAAACATTAAGAGTATGAGAAGGTAAGTACAGTTAATTATTATGCCATGTTTAGAATTACAAACCGTTAAGAAACATTTTTTACATATTTATATTTCGATATTCCACTTGGTAAAGGGAAAAAGTTTTTCATTGAATGTTTTTAATTTTTCAGACCTAATATTGCAAAACATTTTAATAATAATCGTATATTATGTAAGTAGTATAGAGACATGTATAGGGAGACACCCTCTCCCTTTCAATTCAAGTAGCTTGATATAAGAATATATAAAATAAAACATTCGTGAAATATTTGTAAGCAAAGTGTTTGTAAAGTATAAGGAAGAGTACACAGAATAAAGTGCCAGAAATTTTAAATAAAGGAAATCAAGGAGAGATTATTTTATTTATTTATTACTGAGAGTATTGACTCCCATCCACTCAATCATACATATATATATAGCACCTTTTTTTGACTCTCCCCTCCCCTATAACTTGTTTATCGCGCGCGAAGCGCGCATGATTAAAACAAAGTTTAATATAGGGGAGAAGGGATAGAGTCAAAAAAAGGTGCTGGTGGGAGACAAAGATAACCACATTTTCTGGCTGGCTAGAACGTGCTGGTCTTATATATAAGAATTACCATTGTTCATAGCACTTGTAGTGCTTTAGTAGAAGGTGCAGTTAAGAAATATAGTTTAACGTGAGCCTAGGCCCCGAACTTTATTTACATATACTCGAAAATTAAAAATATAACAAGGATATATTTTCATTCTGGCAGGAATATTAATATTAAAATATACTTATAAAAATGGAGACGGAAAAGAATTTAGAATTGAAAGAGGATTTAACGATAAATTCTGGGGAGGAAATGATGGACGAGGAAAAATCCGAGGACGAACAGTCGAAGGATTCAGAGATACAAGAGGTTGGTACTGGGGACGACCCAAATGTGTTGAATACACAATCGATTTTCGAGTTCGAAGAACGCTCAATGAATATTTTAAAACCAGTGAGTCAGAAGAAGAAACCTCAAATAGTGGAAGACAGAAAATTAGAAGAATGGGAAAAAATTCAAAAACGATGACCACGAATGACAGTGGAACAGAAACAGAATTTGATGAGGAAAACTGTATTGCTAGTTTGGTTAAGACTAGTGTGGGCATACAAAGAAGTAGTCCTATCAGCTCCACGAGTAGCGGAAGTGATAAAGGATCAAGCGATGAAGGAAGGTCGCCAAGATTTAATGATAGTAAGCCACATGTGGAAAAAGATTATGAAAATGTTTTGCCTGTGGAAAAAAGATTCGAAAATTTCAGAAGAGCCTGGCTTTCAGCGGTTCGAAGAATGGGTTATAGAGACCGGGTGGTCCATGATGTATGGGAAAGAAATTATGAATTTCCCCACGGATTCAACGGATTATATTTGGAACGCAATTTGCATTCACAAAAGGGAATCTTTATTGTGTGCGAACACAATGACCACGTCCACGTCGTCCACGATTGCCAATATACCGGAAGTCAATGTAGGTGCGCAATCATCAAGAAAATCTCTGAAATTATGCAAAGAAGAGACAGGATCGAAGACAGCTCAGAAAGTGGGACTGAAATCAGCGGTGAAGAAGACTTTGAAGGTCGAAAAAGAAAAAGAACGAGAAAAAATAGAAGAATCGGATCTCGAAGAAATAAACGACGACATAGCGGAGAAGACGGACGTCGAGAGCGACACATCGAGCATCAAAAGCGACGACAGTTGGCACACGATAAAAAGAAAAACACGTATTGCTCGCCAGTAGAAGAAAGTGAAAATAGTAGAACCTCCTGCGAAGAAAGCGAAAATTCTTACGAATCCAACTTTAGACGGTTACATTACCGACGAGACTACCTATACTCAACAATTCGACGATTTGGTCGAAAGAGCCATGGAATCGGAGAATTTAATATCTCCAGGTGGTTCAATCTCATCAACTATTTCAGTTCTCAAGGACGACGGCTGGTTGAACTTTACGTCGGAGGGGAACACTGGATCCGAAATTATACAGCTTAAGATATATCCATACAGCAAATGCTTAGGAAAGGAAAAAAAGGATTGGTGGAGGACGAGTACGTTCCGATCGACAATGGTGATTGGCCACAAGGACCAGACTGCCAAGCATCTCACTCAAAAACTCAAGAACTAAATAATGAAGACAATGCTGGCAAGAAAACACACGCTCAATCTAAAGTCGTAAAATTGGAAAATCTATTTAAGACAGTAGTAGTAGTGCCAATCTCCAATATATTTCAAACTGGACAATGGAGAGAATCGGAATTTCGATATTGGCAAACAGGAGGACCTTTAGTTAGAACAGTCATGAATTTATATGCAGCCAAGGTAGCTGAAATGAGTCTGAAAGAATTGTTTATCATACAACGAGCAGCTGATATTAATAACTTAATCTATGCAGCCAGTAGTTTTCCTACTTGGTCTAATAAAAGTTAAGCACGCAATTTTTGGTTTCCCGTATAATATTCTGTGTAGATTCCTACACCCACCCTTTCACTTCGCCTTAATCTTTCTGAGCCACAGAAATATACTGGACATTCATTTCGACGTACTGCGACTACAATATTCGCTAACCAAGGTAAACATTACTTTTAAATAAAGTTATAAATTAATGTAGTGTCACATACTATGTACATCTATTTTTGATTATTTTATTGTTATTCATCAAGTGGCCTATTTGCGCATCAATTTTA
>UELX01003581.1:0-22559 GCA_900480035.1 Eupelmus urozonus
AGCTAAAATTGCCCATAATTTTTCAGAAAATTTGCCCATATTTTCGCTAATTAAGCGAATTATTTTTTTCAGTGTAGCTTAAATATTCGTCGATTAACTGTTGAACATATTTTTTACTGAATTAAAATTTACTATTATATTTCAAATGTGTCTACATGTAATTATATGTAGAATCTTTCTTTTCTAGAAATATTGGTTTTTCTTTTTTATTGTAAAGAATATGTAGAGTAGTGTAAGTGGCGAATACTAAGAGATATTTTTGATTAAATTTCTAGGACACAATTTTGTTGATTAATTCATTCAACCACGACGATAAGGTTTTATTTAGCGGGGTGAATCTAAAAAATATATAGAGTTAAAAGAAAGCTTAATTTAACAGTTATCGCGAAATTTATGTGTCATTTCTTAGAAAATTTCTAGAGTTCGTTAACAATCGATTTTTTTTATATGCCGTAAAATCCAGTTTGAAAGAATAAGTATACCTTTATATATGTTATACTCATCGAAAATGTCTACGTCATGCATAAAAATAGCAGTTTCATTTTCAAACTCAAAAACGTTTTGCGGTTTTGCTTTATATATATAATATAGTTTGCAATGATAATTTTAATAACGATGCTTCATTATGACTGCTCTATACCTTTGCCGTAACATTGAGCCAGCGGTACTAGTACTAGCGCGAGATACTTAGTAATCACTAGAAAATTGTCAAAAGAAATTATTCTTATAGGTAAATAACTATGAACCCATCCAGTGCAATTAAATTTAGCGGAGGTCAATCAAAATTGTATCTGTAAAACTTGGGAAAAAATCCTGAGTCTTAATGATAATGGGATAAAAAGAAAAGCTTAATTTGCAGTAGCTGCGCTGTGTCTCTGTAAAAAAAAAAAAAAAAAACAAATTGATAAAAACGAAAAAAACTGGTGCAGAGAAATAAGAAAAAATGGTAGTTTGCACTAGTATTTAAAGATTTCTAAAGATTTTTTTGAAAAGGGTTATTATGATTAAGTTCTAAGTCCTCCTCTCATTCCAACAGCTGCAATCTTTTCAGAAGGCTCGATCCTACACGAGAAGCGCATATACAGCCAGATATATCGCTAATCGTGCGCGAACTCTCACGCTATACCGTCGCTCGGCGAAAATCGGAAGCAGCCGAACTGCGCCAGCCGGCGAAAAAGGAAATCCGCGCGTCTCGCTGAACCGCGCGCGGGGGTGGGAGCACTGCGAGCAGGTGTTTAAGTGTGCGTATACGTACACAGGTAGATGTGAGCGCGGGCAGTTGCGGCGCGACTCGCGCGAGTTGGATCGATGATGAGTTGGGGGCAACCGGTCTCTCTCTCTCTCTCTCTCTATATAGCTAGCTGCTCGCTAGCGTAAACACAGCCGCGCGACACGGCTTATCCCGGCGAGAGAGCTCCCCCAATGGCAAGGTAAGCTCGCTCTCGCGTTAGTCGACCGGCGCCTCGCGGCCCGCAAGCACGCGCGCGACCCTCCGACTTTTATTTCGCTTGCGATTCATATATAGCACCTACATATGTATATACATAATCGTCCGTTCAACTGATAATTTAGTCTTCTTTCTATTCTGAGTGAGATTTTTTAGTCATGCCTTTCGACTTTTGCACGACTTCTCGGCTTCCAGATTTTCACGGATATTGCTTTGCTTATCCTGCTCATCAGAACTTCCTGTATTTCTCCTGCTGATCGGGTTCGTCATTTTTCTATTATTTTTTTATTTTTACATTTTCACAGATTTTATCTGAGTTAAAGTTCGAATCAAGATAATTACATATATGTATCAAGGTTGCTTTGGCCAAAAAATTTTTTAAAACGAATTTTTTGGATACCTTGGCTTATTTTGCACCGACCACCGAGTCTAATAAGTAAAGAAAGAAACTTTGTTTGACACTATTTGCCCTATCACCTGGAACATGTAAAACTTCGGCTAGTTAGTTGGGTATTTTTTCTATTTTTACTTTTTAGCAACGAGCGAATATAATTCACTATGCAATTTACGGCGTTCTGCTGGTATGTCGTGTGACGCTTGCAAATGAATACTAGATATGATCTTCTAATCAATTTGAATTTATATCCAGGCTGTTTTTTTCATCATGTAATGCATGTATGTTCATTTGTAAAACTATAATTTGTCTATAACAAGTGTCTATTTATGCATTTGTGAATTCCTTTTTAAACAAACTTGACCTCATTTACATTGGCATTAATAATTATATCTATATATCCAAATGTGAGATTTCACATTTAATACACATTATTTCAAGTTATATTTTTTGATACTGCGCTAATTATTACCGGGTAATTAACGGCGCATTAGAATCTTCTGTTAAAATAAATAAGAGTGTTTTACTTAACTTCAGGTGGAACTTGCCACACAAAAATGTAAATCAAATAACGTAGCAATAGAATCCACAAGCTTTGGAATGAAAATTGATTTAAAAGCACTGTTTACATAGAATAACACATCCCTAAAAGAAAATCTATAACGTTCCCCTCTAAAAACGCAGCGACCCCATCTCTTTCTTTGACAATGAACTAGAAACACAAATCTCGAGCACAGCACTACCTTGCAAGCCACAGCTCCGTCGTAGACATCGTCGCAAAATAAATAATAAGCAAGTAGCTCGTCGATATCGCGCCGAGACTGAGAAACTACGTAAAAACTCGCCATTTGGAATAATTTTCTTATTAACCCGACATCCAAGCATATCCACTAGCTCGACTTCTTCTTTATACACGTACACACCCACACACGCGCGAAAACCCACATATCGAGAGTCGACTTTTAACATTGAAGCAAAAAAAAAAGGATCGATGCGCGTTATACTTACCTAGTTGCGCGCGATTTCCCGGCCCATCCATTATTCCGGCTTGGGCCGTCTTTCGCGCGTATATATGTAGGCGTATATGCAGTTGTTCAAAGGCGCAGGAGCCGCGCAAAGATAATTGCTCGGGGGAATTACGGAAGGACTAAGTCGAGAGATCGTTGCTGTGCGCACGGGAGATTCACGAGCGACTTATTTATTATTAGGAATGATGGCAGAGAGCAGTGGGCGTAGAGTCCGTTATAATATATGCTACTTGGAAGCTTATGTTTGCGAATCGGATCAGCACGGGAATGCGACTTTAGGTGTGGGTGTGTGTGTGTGTGTGTGTGTGTGCTCGGGATTTGAGATCTCGGGACTTCCGCGAGAGAATAATGGAGTGGTTTTTGTTTTTTTATGGCGAACGAGATGTCTCTTTGTTGGGTAAGGTAATAAAATCTTTAGTGGAAATCGGTTCGGACTGAGAGAGGCGGATCTTGAGACTGTTTGTTTAAAAAATTATTTAAACTGAATATATAAATTCATACTTATTGTATTATTATATACTTAAATATATATAGCTACATTAAGTAATTAATAATATAAATGATTTATCGCTAATTTTTTGGACGATTGGAATTACGGATCCTTTTTACCTTTATTATACTTCGCGCTGAATATCTAAAAATTTTGAATTATAGACTTAACTTTTTTGGTCAGTCCTATTTTCAAAGTGAAACTCTTTGGAGATTTACTGTACGTATCTTATTCGTTGAATAAACAGACCCGCGTCAACGTATGGACTAAAAACTAAACTCGTTTTAAAGATACATAACTTAAAATCGAGAATCGTGAACAAGTAGTAAGTAGTAACAGCTAGATTTAGGCCAGACGCTCAACGGATTAACCGAAAATAAATGAATAAAAAAAATAATTCCTTAAAACCCACCAATCCAATGTATGAGAACACTATCCAAGTAGGTTGCTACTCTACATTAGTCTGCAGTATCATGATGATTAAATCTAATTGCCGATCTATATGCGTGGGCGGCTATATACTATTGACGCATTAAAATTATAATCCATGGTCCTTATTATTTACCAGTTTTAATTGAGATCTTTTAACTACTTTTATTAGCGCACATATCAACTGCTTATGTTAATAAATTTTTATAAAATCACATCTGTTTAAAAGAAAATTATTGTTGTACACTGAAGAATCGTATAGTAATGTTAACTGTGTTATATAATTACATTGTCAGTTAGTTTTCAATTGCCAGACAACACAATTACTTAAGAATTCAATTAAAAGTAAACAAAGGCAAAAGTTGCAAAATTATTTAAAGTAGAAGAATTAAAAAACTTGAAAGAAAATAATAAGAATAAGGAAAAGGAATAAGAACAAGTAGCTGACGCAGGCAAAACTTTAACTTCCTTTTGAAGCTTTTTGAACTTTATGCAAAAAACGTCTCGCTCTACCATTTTAAGCAATTGACCAAGTATTTTCAATTTTCCCCAATGTCATTAGGTCGCTTCCGATATTCCGACAAAAGTGACGAAATCGAGCAGTTCTAATCACCTATCCCCGAAAGCTAGTGAGCAATCTTCAGTCAACGCCACACGAAGAAGGAGAAGAGGAAAAGTGTCGAGGTCAAATGAAAAGATCGCGACGGCGAGGACGACGACGGCGATGCATCAGAGCAGCAGCTCGACGATCTCCGTGAGGGGCGCCGATCAAGCGTTTCGCGCGGCTCTGGTGATTTGAGAAAAATTCGAATTCTGGAGGGCACGCCGAGAAATATGAGGTGGCCAAAAGCGCCAGCTGATCTGCTCACCGAAAAGACCTTCCTCGTCATACGCGACAATCTAAAGTCTATCCAAGGTGAGCAAAAAAGAGAGAGAGAAAGCTGAGGGTTCGTTGACTTGTCGCCGTTTGCTAAGTATATATAAGCGGATCACGCGCGCGCGCGCGCGCACACACACTCTAGCTCGTTTAGGTTAAATGTCAAGTGTAACAGTTTGTTTATAACCTTCTTGAAAATCATGTGTTGTTATACTTGCTCTTTTTATGTGTAGATCACGGTTTAGAGATAAGAATCGGACATTTTAAAAAAATTAACCAATTTTTTTTTATCTTAATGAGGTATATATAGATTGTTCGTTTTATTCATTTTATAACTATAGTTAATATAATATTACTTGCGAACTTTAAGTGATTTACAATGATAAAACGGTAATAGTTTGATAATAAATATCCTGAATCAGGGCGTATATAATTGAAGTTATTTTAATATAAATAACAAACTTATTTTGCACTATGTGCAATTTTTGTAGATACTACTTATAAAAATAACAATAATAAAATGTAAATAAAACAAGAAACTTAACAGTGTAGTAGATATAAAACAACGTCCTTTTTAATATTAGAAAAGCTGATAAGTTATTTACTATAAGCGAGTATTATAATTAGTTTCGAACGAGATCGTTTAAATTATAATCTAGTAAGTGACAATTGTGTGGTTATTTCCGGTCTAATTCCTTATTATTTGACACTTTAAGATACATCTTTTATACGGTGATTAGCTGATTTTTTCGACTTTAGGGTAATTGAAAATCTATACAGCAAAATTATTATTTTTATCTCTTGGAGGTAGTATTCTTGGAAGCAATGTTTTACTTTATTGTTTACCGCATTAACTAATGAAACCTGTTCTATATCGTTCATTCTTGTATCAAAGTAAATTCCTTTGTTATACTTTACCAAGTGAAAGATTGCGTCCAAGAATACTGCTAGCGATAAAAATACAAGTTGACAAATTATGCAATATTGATTTTGAATTAGCCGAAAATCGAAAACAAGTCGCAAATGATCGTCATACAAAACGTAACAATTATTCAAATGACTTTCGGCACACCCGAACGCAAGCGAGGAAATACAAAAATGAAGAAAACAAGGTAAAAGCTCGCGGCGTGTCGCTGCTGGAAAATCTAGATCATGCAAATAACACGCACGAGTTTTACATAATTCCGATCGAGATCAAGCGAAAGAGGGCTCCGACCTCAGCGGCGTTTTGTTTTCTTTTTGAGGCGCGCGGTGCACGATACACCTAGCTATAAGTATGCGCGGTTATCCGGCACAGGGTCGCAGCTATGACCATCGCGTTCTCGATCTGCTCTCGTCTCGCTGCCCTACAGCTATAATTTATCAAGTCTAATCTCATTTGTCTTAATACAACTCTCACACCTGTGTGGACCATCCTTTGATTTCTTGCAGAGAAGAGCGCCGAAAAGAGCCCAGCAGGAGCCGAGAAGGCCGCAGCAGCGCCGACGGATACGTGGCCGCCGAAGATGCGAAAAAAACGGCCGAGAAAGAGCGCTTTGGTCACAGAGAGCTCGAACAATGTCTCGGCGACGACCACCTGCGAGAGCTCGGACAGCGAGCTGGAGCCAAGACCGGCGACGGCCAGTCTCGAGGAGCCGCTCGTTCTCGATCCCAGGCTGGTTGATAAGCTCGACATGTCGCTCTTGAGCAAGGTGAATTCATTTTCTTTGTTATCTTTTTATCTGCTCATATTCGATATACTTCTCTAATATTTTCCTTTGAGTCTTGAAATGCGCCGAATTTCTGGCTGACTCTGTATACTGTGGTCTCATTGTATCTATACCTATACTACTTTTGACCTTACTGTAACGAGCTGCAAATATTTGTATAAGTATTTTATTATGTATGCATCGGTTCGTTTATGCTTTAAGTTTTTAATAACCCTCTTAGTTTTATAATAATTTTTGCGTCAAAAATAAGTTACTTGCAAATCTATTTCTTTTATGTGTAATTTAACTCAAGTTTTTATGAATTTTTATCAAATTTTATTTTCAAGATGAGAATTTCTATTTACGCAAGTTAAAAATATTGATCTGGGCTTTTAATAAAAATCAGAATAGTTTATTTTCACATGCGAATGCAAAATTGTACAGAATTAACTAGAAAATAACTACTTCAAACCACGATAACACAATTGCTTATACTTGGAAACCAAAATTGCAGGTTTCTCCTTTTGATGTAAAAATTACTGCAATCAGAACTTTTTTACTTTATATATATAAATCGTAGAAATGCCCTCAAAGATATGTCGATTATAAAGTTAAAAAAACTAAATTAAACTTTATTATTATAAAAATAAAAATATCTGCATTAAACAATTTTTTATATTGGATTGAAGCTTCTTTGGTAGATTATGCAAATTCTTGGAAGAATTTAGGAGTTATGCTTAAGATAGCTTTAATTATTATTCTGTGTGAATATAGATTATACTGTACCTAAAACTACCAAATTTATATCAGTTTAAACGATCCTTAGATGATTATTTACTATCACTTGTTTACTACTACGCATTCACATTTGGTCACCATTCTAACAAATTCATTTTATTGAATCTGTATAACACATTTTTTTCACATAAGGAAGAGGTATATTTGTAAACTTTTTATCTTTTTTTTTTTTAATATTATTTAAGGCGACTACGGAAGTTAGGCTATACGTCTCATTTCATAGTTTACAAAATACGCTTTGATTTACAAAATTCTTAGCTGTTTTTAATCTTCCACCATTTATTGAGGTCAGCAGAATGGTGGAAAACTTAAATATTTACAGAATTTTGTAAATTAAAAGCGCAGTTTGTAAACTATGTAATGAAACCTACCCTAACCTCCAAAGTCGCCTCAAAGATTAAAAAAAAAAAATAAGTTGAAGTAATCGCTCGCTTCGCTCGGGTGACAAACTACACCCGTGCAAGAATCACTTACTTCGCACACTTGTATCGAAATGTACTATTTTTATACCCCGTGCGCAAAGCTCGATTTCGCGCACGTTCGAACAACAAAGCGTATGCTAAATCTCTTTGTGCACGTAGTATCAAAAAATACGGTTCGATACACGAGCGAGAAAGTGATTTCAACCTCGTGTGGCTTTTTCACCCTCGCTTCGCTCGGGCGGGAACACGCACACGAGGCTGCAATCACTTTCTCGCACTAGCATCGAAATGCACTATTTTATTCTAGTGTGCGCGAAATCGAGCTTTACGCACGGAGTATCCAAGAAGTCATTTTAGCCTTGCAGAGACGTTTGCACTCTAGCAAAGCGAGGGTGAAAAGGCCACGTAAGGTTGAAAACACTTTCTCGCTCATGTATCGACGTGCACAAACGAGATTTAGTTTATGCTTTTTTGTTTATATGTTTGCGAAATCGTGCTTTGCGCGTGGAGTGTCCAACTATAGTCATTTTCGATACAAGTGTGAGAAGGTGATTTTAACTTCATATGGAAGTTTGTACCCAAGCGAATCGAGGTGTAAGTTTTATAACTTATTATATATTATAATCTCTTTGTATAGTTTATAAGGTTTGAATTTTACTAAGGTGTGATCTTTTAAGGTATATTCACACCTTAACTTCTATAAAGTAATTAAGACAAAATTTTGAAGATTCATTAAAATGAAAATAATGAATCTTTAATGACTACACAAGCTAACCATCTTGCGAGTAAAAATAATCTGTAATAACATAAAATTATTTTATTTTTGTTTTATTATAGCTTTATCAAAACTAAATAAAAAGATTTCAAAAATATGTGGTAGTAGTAGATTGATTTGATTAACTTGTAAAGTTATGTAAATATTATTTTTAAAATAATCAAGAAAAAAATAATATTAATAATATTGAAATTATAGACTCTTAAAATAAGTAGTAGGAGCTATAATCTGTTTAGAATTACTAAAATTAATTAATTATATCTCCTTTTGTACTGAGTTGTGCAATAAATAAATATCTATCTATCTATCTATCTATCTAAAGCGAACCAAAGGAGTTTCATATTTTTAATCTACAATGATAATAAATAAGGCAAATGCAGTAATAAATATTTACTTAAGCTAGAATTAGGATTAAAACCAGAGAAATGCCCGATAAACTTTTCAACAATTAGAACTTTTAGACCGTACTGCACCCCCACACTTTGTATCTAAAACTAACTAAAGATCAACTTGTAAATAAACTGCATAGTACAAATATAATTACAGTGCGATATAAAATATAAGCTGGAACATTAATATTTTTATATTAAAACATGTAAACACTAATATTGAACCTGCCTGCGAGCAGGAAATGCGCATCGCTGGATATGTATGGGAGTCGAACAAGTCCTAGGGCTAGTTCAGAAATTATTGGAAAATAAAGAACTTACTTGCTATATTGAGTTTAGTTTTTATTCATAAATTATAATATAAAATATCAATTTACTGATTATAATATTTCATATGTAAATCAAAGTAACTTAAAAACATATAATTGTCAATGAGCGCTTTTAGCGTAATCGACATTAATTTGTTCTCCAATTAAAACATTTTGACAGCAGACGTTCTTTATCAGATGAAGAACGGTACATATTTTTTTTTTATATTTTAAATAAATTACCTCAGACTAAATAATTTTGTAATTTTTCTGATTTACTCTGAAAATAAAAATATATATATTTACCTCTTAGCATTTATTATTCGATTTTAGATTTACATTTGGGAATTCGGGACTTTGTAAATACATTTTAAATACGTTTTAAGATTCAATTCAAGCTTATTAATAGTAAATTTAATAATCGAAATGCCAGTGAATACGCAAATACGTCACATATTTTATGTCCTGCTAATCTTGGAAAATACGTATATAACATTTCTATATATTTATTTCATAAAATCCAAAATGTATTATTGATTTTTAAATTTTTTTTTAAAATTTTTTTTTACTAACTTAAAAAAATACTAACATAAAAATAGGTATAACTTAGTTAAACGGTAAAAAACTGTAAACTTAAAAATTCAAAAAGTTTTGTATTAACAATGTCCTATTTGACAACGCCCTTTTAAATTAGTTATTCATAGTTATAAAGTAACTAACCTTTCGAGATAGTCCGCAATCTACATACTTTTTCATGCATTTTGAGGTTTTCAATAGAAGCAAACTTTTTATCGCATACAGGACAAGAAGTACAATTCTCAATGTGATGATTTTCAATGTGATGATAAAAAGATTCTCGAGTCAAGCAATTTGTCTCACAGTTTTTGCATCGAAAGATTAAAGATTTTTTGCATTTGTGGCATTTAATTGTATTATATTTTACACCAAGTCTTAATTTATCACATTTTGGACAAAACGGTAGTAGTAAGTCAGATTCTAAAAAATGATTAAAGGAATTTTAATGCACATATTTAAAAAAGCTCTTTATATATAAATATACAGCAAACAAAGAATATATTTAAGAGAGTAAATAACTAATCAATGCAAAAATGGTACATTTTGATTCGAGAGAGTGATGTCAGCCTCGAATGCAATTTGCGCCCGAACATGGTGAGAATGAAAAGGTCACGCAAGGTTGAACCCACCTTTTCGCTTATTTATTGAACCATATTTTGTTATATGATATGCACAAAGCAAAATGTAGCATAAGCTTTCTTACTCGAATGTGTGCGAAAACCAGCTTTCCGCATTGATTATCAAAAATAAAATTTATTATTTTTTTAATTACCATAATGTGTCTTTATATGTGCGGCCAGCTTTCGTTTGTTTTTGGTTTTGTAGTAACAGTGATCGCAATGCAAAAATGGTTTCTTTCTAAAATAATAGAACGTTATATTACTTATAGATTTTAATTAAAATATGTTTTGTAGGTGCAAAATCTGTGTTGGTACCCACTTAATATAGAACGATTTCATCTTTTTATAGGCATATCTTGTCTGGTGTAATCTCATCATATGTGTTTTATTTAAGTGATATTTCAAAGCAGTTGATGTTTTAAAAGTTTTTTCGCATTTTAAACATTTAATAATCAAAATACTTTGACACTTTGAACAATGAGCAGCATTTCTAAATGCACTTCTATTTACTGCTATTTCGTTACATTTTGCACAATATCGAATACATAAATCTGAAACAAATTAACGCCCAAATAGTAAAACTCTTTTAATAAATTGCTCCGAATTTCACAAAACTATTTAACAAATCTTATAGACTAAAAATTATACACTCATAAGAATATCCTCCGAATTTTTAACGATTAATCAATTTAAACTAGTTTTCTTATAATGAAAAAATTATTATTTTAGTAATAATTACATACGAATTAGAATTTTCATTATTTCAAAAACATAATTGATGTTTTTTCTAGAAAAACGATTTTTGTTTTAAATGTAGATGAAAAATAAATCAGATTTAATTTAGAAGCTATTATTATTTTATGTTTTTGTAAAAATCCATTTGATACTATAATAAGAAGAATTTATTTTACGACCCAGATTCTTCACAACAGATTCTTCTAAAATATAAAGGTTTGTTTTCTGAATGCACCTTATTAGATAAGAAAACATGATTATTACCATTATTCGATTCGTAAAAATTGAACTTGACATGGACCTTTTCATGTCTTCTCAATTGTTTGTTGGAGTAAGCTGAGTATTGGCAATACTTGCAAACGAAACGCAGCTTAGTATCCTGTGTCTGAGTGGAAAATTTACTTACAACTTTCAAGTGGTACTTAATGCCAGTATATGACTCAAACTTTTTAGCACAATGCAAACATTGCATTAGTAATTTAGTATTACAATTTTGGCAGTTAGGCGAACTCCTGAATCCTAAGTTCAAACTTGACTGATCACATTTAGGGCAATATCTTTTATAAAACTTTCTGTAATCTAAATATTGTAATTACGTAGTTAATCCTATCTTTTCACAAAATTAATTTTTTAAAATGCCTACTAGGAAAAAATGAATTATTGATGCACAAAGTTATAATTTATTCCATATATATTATATTACTATATGAATAATATTTGATAATAATAAATATAATGGTACTAAATTTAGTGTCGATGTCAATGATTTTTTACAGAATAAATAATATATATATATATAATACGGATTGAATATTAGATATAATTAAGTTATTCTTACTTTGTAAATCAAAGGTCCTCATATTTATATTATGTTCATTTAAAGCATGACTTTGAAGGTGTTTGTTTAATAAGAATCTATATTTGGTCTTATAAGAGCATGAATTGCAATTTAAATGTGGCTCCTTTCCACAGATCTTTCTATGTTTAGGGAAGTATGAACGACTAAAAAGTTTGTCACATTTATCGCATTTTATTCTAGAACTGTCCAAGTCTAATGCATGCTCGTTTAGTACATTAGAAAGATCATTTATTTCTATAGGAACATTGCAGTCGCTAGCTTGATGGAAACGTACAGTGGAATAATCTTGATAAATACTGCTGCATTTTACACATTGAAAAGCTAAATCTGATTCACATTGTTGACATGTTATATTATTCTCATCTATTGCAATATCGTCGGTTGCTGTATTACATTTTAAACAATATCGTTTGGTTATAGTTGTCGTACCTATGAACATTTTTCCGACATTATATATGTTTTAAAAAATTAAAACTAAACTATAACATAATATATACAAAAAAAAAAAAATAAAAAATTTACATTTAGTATAACTAGTCAAATGTTACTAATAGAATAGTAATAAATAAAATTCACGTTGCAACTTACTCTGTCTCTCAGAATCAATTAAATCAGTTGATATATTAGTATATTCTAAAATTACTGAATCAGGAAGTCTTTCCAAAAGGACTATTGCATTTTTCAATTTGATATCTACACCACCAGAATAGAAAAACGTTTCTGAACCATCATTGTCTATAAAAAAATTTTTTTTTGCATAAAATTAAACATATCAAGATATTAATTTTAATAATAAGAGAAATTACTCGATATGTATTTTTCTGCAAAATTTTATGTCACGGGAAATAATATTTGATAATAGAAAGAGATATAAAACCGAATAATACTCTTTAAAATACTATATAAAGATAACCTTGAAAATAAGATTTGATGTGACAATTTTTATCTTAAACGGGTTTCAACAAAATTGAATTGAATTATTATTTGATGTCAGTATAATTTATAGTTAATCAAAAAATAAATAGTTAATCAGAAATAAAGCGTTATCCATGGTTCTTTTTTTTCAAAATTATGTATTGTATTAGCAAAACAAACAAAACTGTAGTTCTAAAATATAAGAAATCAAAAATTTCAATAATTAGCATATATACAAACCAATAAAAATACTTTGATGTTTTGTTCTTAGTTCTGGTACAAAGAATAAATTATCCCAGACATTAGAAGCATCTGCAATTATCAATATTATCAACTTATATAAGTAATCTTTATAAAAGAAATATTATAAAATATTATCATTAAATTAAACGTTTTTAGGTGCCGAATAATTAAAAAAGAAAACAAAACAAACGAACAAACACAATGTGATTTTGCCAAGTTTTATATACTGAAAATTTACATTAAAAGTTTGACCATCGCAAATTATGAAAATATTACATTCATAATGTCAAAAGTTAGTTAAGTTTTCCTCAAAATTATTGAATTTTAATTCATATCAGATTACTTACTTATACAAAATATAAAACATTAATATTACCGTTATAAAAAATTAGAAAGTTTTTGATTGTTAAGAGCTTAAAACTATTTCTAATTGGTTTAAAAAAAACAGTTTATTTTTTTTATTTATATTTTAGTTTTATGAATACTAACCTTAATTAATCTTACCTTCGTAAGGGCTACTAATCTAGTAAATTAATAAAATAAATTAATAAAATACATACGTACTGTATATATTAACTATTTCTGGAGTAAATTCTTTTTTTATGTTTAATTCTATATCTACATCATAATATTCTTTTTTTATTATGCCACCATTTTCAATTGAATTCCAAAAGTTTGTTTCATACTCGAAATTATAATTCCAATATTTTATTTCATCTTTATCTAAAAACCAGTTAAATAATATTCAGAATATATGCTGCACAAGATAAAAATAATTACTAATGATGTAGTTTACAGCTACTTTCTAATCGCCAAGTACAGGTAAGTTTTTAATATTTTTCTTATATGAATAATATTATTTTCTTATTTCAAATAAATAAAATTAAAACTAAATTGAATTTAAGCAACGTTGAATTTAAATTTTAAATCTAAATTAATAATTTTTGTACATCAAAATGTCGCGAGCTTATTTTTGTATTTAGTGTTTGATCTGTGATATAATTAAGAGCAACTTCATCATCTATGATTCGAAAATGAGGAAAATAATTAGTTTTCATAATTTAACTATTTATTATAATATACCTACCATCACAATATGAATCGTTTAATTCTTGTTTAATAAAACATGCTTCCAAAGGCAGCATGGTGAAAGGCATTTGTTCTGTAAAATAAGAAATTATTATTAAACGTATAGAATTAATTAGAATTATTAGAATTGTAGGCAAAATCAACTACAATTTTGAATTACCTGCCATTTTATTTTTATTTGCATGTATGTATCACACAATTATACTGCAATATTAGTCACATTCTACTACGACTTCACGATTTTTCTTTTTTATTACAATACTATTCAAATCAATGCGGAACTGATGCTTGACTAAAATAAATATCTAATTTATATTTACAGATATAATAGCTGGACATATGTTCCTCAAAATTAACTATCGTAGACTTATGAACACTTGTTATTCCTGGCTGATAATAAAACTGTGAATAAACTCATGTTATTGATGTATAATGTAAATAAATATTACTGTGTATATAGAGAATTACCTAAGTGTTAACACCGAATGTATTCAGCAAATCAATATTGTATCTTTGTTCGATAAAAATTTGTAAGTCCTGCTACTAGAAAGTAAGCAGCAAATCTTACTTATTTAGATTATTATTTATTTTATTATTTCAAGACTACTGTATGTGGAGTGTGTAAAAAATTCGTATAAAAAACGTGCAAGTATAAATTCAAAAAATTATTTTTTTTATTGGTTGTAAACGTTGTAGTACATTTTGATACAAGTATAGAAGGTGGTTATTTGAATCGTGTGACGTTTTTCGCCTGAGCGAAGCGAGTCAAGCGCATTTATGCAAAATACTAATTCTATGACATATGTTCTCCACAGCGGCTCGTGATATTTCTTCTGTATTCAAAAGAATGCGTAGCTCTAAGATAATATATTTATAATGGATATACATGTGTCTTATATGATTGTGGTCAATCGAGCGATCGCAATCCTTAAATAACATTATAAAACTAAACTAAAAGTAAACAATATTAATATTTCTTGTTTCACATAATTTCAATATATAATATAATTGTAAATACTCACAGACTAAAAATTCAAATGCCACACAAGTATCGTACTATTAGTTATAATACCATTTAATTAGTTAAAAATTAAAGCACTAAAGTCAAAGCACTTTAATGTAGTTAAACACAAAATCTTGGCATGTTACTGCTTCAACGTTACCTTCCTTCCTTTAAAATGTCTGATTAAAGTTTTCTTTTTATAACGACACATTGGAGCGCAGCAGTGACTTAAATTTAATCCACTTAATACCAAATTCCCCCAAAAAAGCTATACCACTTAGCAAATAACCAACCGTTAAAATTACAAGAAGTTTATTCGAAGAAATTTTATTTGATGCAAAGCTTACTAAATTTTTAAAGATTTTTTTTTGAAAAAAATATTTTTGTTTGAACTCCCAAGAGTCAATTATGCCAGATTCAATAATTTTTTCTGATATTTCATCAAATATTTCAACATACGGAGATGCTTTCTCATAAGGAAATGCAACATTATCGGAAAACAATGATAATTTAGAAATTTTCATAACGGATGAACCATCAAAATTCATATATCTTTCCATGTGATATTTTGCGATAAAAAATGGTAAAATGCAAATAATTATTTCACCCTCTGCTAACTTTTCTATGCAAGTATTAATTTCTGTATTTCGTAACTTCGATATTAATTTTCTAGGTAGAAGATCCATGTTATTTTGTACAAAATTAATAAATCGTTCAGTAGAGAATATAGGAAAATTAGATTTGTCCACATCATCTAATGTATCAAAAGATACTTCAGCATTTTTGAGATTAATATTCGTTAATTTTGCAAAAATATAATTTGAATATTGCATAGACAATAAAACTAAAAAAACATAGAAGATTTTTTCTACAAGCTTTTGTGGATATTTAGGTAACGTAATGCCCAGAAAGATTTGAAAAATATTTATGGAATTCCAACCTTTCAAAGGTCCTATCAAATTTAGTATAAAAGCAAACGAAGCAATAATAAAAGCAAAACATATCAAATTCATCAACATAATTAAATGCATATTAGTTTTTGAAATAGATAAAATAGGAACAATTACAGAAAATTTGCTATTTAATATTGAACGGCCAATTGTAATATTATTTCCATACAAATATGTACTAACCACTAATGCAAATGGCAATAAATTTATTTCGCCGTTTTCCAATTGTTTGAACATTCTTTTAAAAGATATTCCATTTTTTAAATCTTCGATTATTGGATCGAGTGTAAAGTTTAATTTTGAAGCAAAAGTGTTCAAAAATGAATATTCGAAACCTTCGAAATTAATAATTTCTTCTTTTGAGTTCTTTTTTATTATAATATGTGGGGGTATATTAAAAGCCAGAAATTTTAAATTATGTTTGTTCATATTTAACACTTTCTTAGGAAAGATATTTGTTTGGGGTAAGAGATATCCGACATCGAATAAGTTTGTAAAGGGATTATAATATGCAAACTTAATGACATTGATGTTAATTTGTGTTATAGTAAAATCTAGAAACTTAAGTGACCAAGCATACAATAATATATTGTTCAAATCAGATTCATTTACAATACTACCAAAAAACACTGCTAAACATTTAGGACGCATCGGTACAGGTGCTAGTTGAATCAACAGACGCAATACACTGTAAAGATAGTCAATGTGCCAAATATTAAGAACAATTATACATAAAGATGAAGATCTCGGATTTTTCATAATAGGTAAACTGAATATTGAATAATTATTTTCAGTATTTGCAATTTCCAAATTTTCTACTATTATAGTCGGAACTTGACATATAATACTTTTTAAGAAATTACTTGTTTCAATAGAATCATTATAAGGGATATTTTTTAGAAAAATTGTTGTTTGATGAAACTTTAATTCACTTTCAAATTGTTTAGTAATTGAATCAAGCAAAATGTTTAAACCACTACTATTTTCTAAACTTAAATTCATTATGAAACCTAAAATTACAAAGTATAGTAGCTGCATGGTTGATGGAACAAATTAATCTGGTTTTGTTGAATAAGAAGATAAAGTTCATCTTTCGTTGTACGTTAAGGTGAAAGTACCAAAAATATGAAAACTCGAAATTTATGATTGATATCATATTGTAGATACGCTAGATCGTGATTAAACGACATGTTACCGTTGTTTACTTTTGATGTTGAAGTTAAAATTTATTTAAACGAAATTGAATGAAACATATTAAAATTTTTAAATAAAAATATCAGATGATTTTTCTTCTAAAAGTACATTGTATTACAGCCATCTACAAACAAAAATAGTATTGTGTTTCTGTAAATTTACTCAATTTAAAAGTAAAAAAAATTTTATTTATAATATTTTATTTATAATTTGTTAAAGAGTTCATTGTTAAACTTTCTTTAAAAAAAAAAGATTGGTAATTTCAAAGATAATAATAAAGATAAAAAGGTAAATTATGTATAAACATATTTTTTTATATTTTATTTATTTTATTTTATTTTAAGTTTTTTCAACGGGATTTAAATTTATTTTATATTGTTTCAAATTAACTGTTCTTATTTAAAGTTAACAGTATGATGTTCTGTCGATAACAAATTAATACATCTCGTTTAAGAATTATTAATTAACATCTATTTTATTTCCTTCTGTTACATTTTTGGATATTTAAAAAATTTTTATTTTTAATGTGATTGCACAGTATAATGACTTATAATGAGCCTCTCATATTATCATAAAACGTGCAATAATTGCGGATTAAACTCAATTACTATTACATTTAGCTTTTGTTTCAAATAAAATTGATAACTTTTTCTATTCTTTTGAACATATAAAATTTCTAGTACTACTGAATATTCTGTTTAGACCAATTATCTTCAAAAATTTTTATTTTTGAATGGTCATAATTATCTCTCATTTATATTTATTTTTATGTTTACAGGGTAAAATATGTTTTGAAGCTTACAGAAAGAATGTTTTATTATGAATTATTAAACAGTAAATAGTAAAAATAGGGTTGTTGTAATTACGCGAGCTTAGTTTTGACGGAGAAGGACAAAATAAATCGATAGTTTAAATATGTCAATTTATATTGTATGCTTTTAAGGGGAATCAGTACAAAAAACGTTCCTTGTTTCATTGGTCTTAGCATTATTGATAATAATTAATTGTTGATATATATTTTCAAATTTTCATGACCACACACAGAAAGACAATGTTCTTATCTATTATTTAAATCAAAGTTGAAGTTATTTTCTAAAAAATTGAAGTGAAAAAGCGGGAAATGAGACAAAGAATTTTCCTAGGGATAAATTATTGAGTCCGTATTTCTCGTTTTATGACTTCAATTTTTAACAAAATAACTTCAATTTTGATTTAAGCAATAAATAAAATCATTGTCTTTGGGCCTCAGGTCGTGAGAATTTGAAACTATGTATCAACAATTAATTATTATCAATAATGCTAAGACCACTAGAACAAGGAACATTTTTTGTACTGTTTCCCCTTAAGGTTAACTATTATTAGATATTTATCGAGTCATCAAATATATGTACGTTTAACTATCTTTTTCTTTATCTTAATAATTCTAATGTATCTGAAATAGTTCTCGTAGTATAGTTGTATACATACTTGTTGGGATGAATGCACACTATTCTCTAAAAGAACAACCTTTTCTGACTATTAATTCAAGTCGTTTTTGTAATATAGTTGATAGGCAAACTTAGAGTTTTGCGCTGTTGAAGCTATTCGCAGTCGTCCTGCTCTTTTTTCTTCGGTGATCTAAGATTCTTGTGCAAATCGGCGCTACTCCGCTTTGCTCTCGCGCTTTCTTTAAAACACCTTTCCGGCATCTTGGCTTTAACCTTACGAGGATTTGCATGCCTCGTTAAATTTAGCTTCAGCTGACTTAAGGTTTTAACTTTCGATCTAAAACCCTTTTTTCGGTTGACTATAAAGTGAACAGTAACACAAGTATGTATATCATTTAGTCTATAGAAGACCCACCTAGATAAATATCTTCTTACGTAAATCGTTTTATTCAAATTTTTTATTATTTAGTAAGTCATAATGTATAACTTTTGTATACAAATTTAAAAGATCTAAGCATGAAGATACTTTTATTTGGCCGTGACGCATATATGATTATATTTTTATTTTTTATACGGCTTTGTATATCACAACTCTATACTTATAAAAATTAATTTTATATTACTATTTATTTCAATAATTACAAGAAAAATTTAATGACATAATATTTTTATTTTAATATTTATTTGGTACATGATTACAGCATTTGATTTGGTTTTGCCCATCACAGGACCCTGCTTCCGCACATACTGTGTAACATACTATTCTATGTAATTTAATAAACTCAAAAAGTCTAAATCACAAAATATAATATCTAATAAAATTTATTGCGAAAATTCCAAATACGTTTTTAGATATAAATCTATATTAAACAAGTAAACAATAATAAAACACCACCACCAAAACGACTCCCCATTCTCCTGTCTCAAAGTTCAGCGTACTTAACGATCCACTCCCTTAAAGAAGCAATCTCGCTGAAGACTGCCGGATCGTCAGCCCCTCCGCATGTCCTGCCCCAGGATGCGACGCCAACCAACTTACCATTAACAACCAATGGATCGCCGGAATCACCCCTGCAGGGGCCCGATCCGCCTATACCGAGATGGCCCGCGCAGATCTGGGCCTCCCATATACCGCCTATTTTCCAATAAGTCTCAAAACACTGCCTCCTACTTATAATGGGCATTTCAACGACCTGCAGTTGGCCCGAAAAATCATCCGGATTTTCGAAGGATATGCCCCAGCCGGTCACCCTCGCGTAAACGCCTGCACTCACATCCTCGTCGTTCAATTTTATCGGCTGACGGGTTTCATCAAAGTGAAACGGCTGCTTGACTCGAATCACCGCTATGTCAAACCTCGGCGAGCCATAAACAGTAAGTTCGTATTCATCGTGCCTCTTGAACCATTCGATGTCGTGAACGCTACCGCTTTTATTGTAGAAGCTGGAACCTGCACGGATAGCTTGCTTAAAATTCACCATATTCTTGGTGCACTGGGCAACGGTGACGACGTAGTGAGCCGAGATAATGGCGCCACCACACACCGAATCGCGGCCGAATGGGTCTCGGCTCAATATGGAGACCTGGTATGGGTAATTCTGGATCGTGGTGTTTATGGCTTCGATTAAGCAGGGATCGATGTCTCGTAAATTAGGGCTGCGCGAACCGATAGGATCCGCTGAAAATAGGAAATTTTTAAAACTTTTTTTTTTTAAGATTATTGCTGTTGAAAAAATTCAGCTGGATTAGCTGGATTACACGTGAATTAGAAAATAAAAATTGAAATTGGGATTTCCATGCAGCTTTGCATTTAGATTGTTATATCTGGAACTCCAGTCCGAAAATACAGTCAAATCCACGTGGAATCGAACCAATTAAGATGGAATTCCATATGGATATCTAGGTGGGAATCCAACTAAATTTTTTCAATAAAGAATAAAAAGGAAAATCTATTTTACAATATGTAGCTTTGTTAGATGACTTACCAGTGGCAGCCGCTGCCATGACGAGAATAGCAAAGAAAGAATACATCTTAATTTAATTCCAATGACGGGCTTTCTGATTGACAGTGAATGATCACTAATTTATATATGGCTAGCGGATTTATGGGATGTTTATGTTTAAACAAACTTTAATTATTATTAGCTACAAACAAAAACAGCACGATCAGATTCGCGGCAATTAATCAGAAGTCAATGTATCTGGCGGCAAATCTCGGTCATTAGATATTTTATAAGAGGTTTGTTCCGTGAATTGAGCCACGACCTTAATATCTTAATAAACGGTAGAAATCTCAATTATTGCTTTATCATACTGGTCATTATTCTACTTTTTAAACTTGTTTGACTGATTTTAATCTATTAGAGTTTATTTATTTTTCGTTATTTTTCTTTGTATAAGAAATATACAAGCAAAAATATTTTCTAAGAATAATAAGTTTCGATTCTAAATAAGTCAAAGTTAATTTATTATTCAAACTACCGCAAAGTTACGATGTTTTGTAGATTTTTTTCTATTGTTAAAAATATTCATAATATCAAAATATATTATATATTATTTTTGTCCACAAACGAGTGAACAAAAATAAGTGAGTCAACAAAAAGTATTCTTACTTCTTATAGAATTGTTTTCAACTTTATAATATAAGACTCGATTATCATATAAATTTTTAAAATTGTAGATCTATTTTCGTGCATGAGCCTCTTTAAAAGAAAACAAATAATTTTAATGAATGAACAAAAAGTTTAGATAAAAAGATCGTAAAATATTAGGACCAATCAACAATCAAAAAACTTAAAAAATATTAAAAATTTATTAGTATTTTTTAAATGTATTAATAGTCATATAGCAGAAAACATTTTTATTTTATACATTTTTATATTTTTTATAGAATTGTCCAATGTTTTTTGGTAAAAGAACAGATTCTATAAACAACAAGGAAACTAAATCCGTTTAGCAGAATTGAGGTTGTTAAAGGTTTGAAAAAGTTATTTAACGTCAATCTAAAAAAACAGTGAAAACATGTAATTTGAAAATTTTTCTTAGTTTTCAATTTATTTATTTATGAAATCAGTACAGGCCTGTCAGCCTACATATAAAAAATACAAAGTTAATTTCTAAAAATTACAAAATTAGTATCATATTTTAAAATACAAGAATTCTATAAGAATAAAATAATTACATGAAATATTTAACATTTATTTGTTAAGTAACCAATTAAACTACTAATTCGCAAGAGTAAAAGTAATGTTTAAAGCGCATTGAAAAAATATCTTCTGGCAAGTACTTTAAACAAGAAAGCGTTATTACAATTACGTAAATCAGGAGGTAAACCATTCTACATTTTTATATTTCTTACTAAAAAAGAGTTTAATCAATTGGAAGATTTGTAATTAAGATTTGTAAATTTAAAAAATATTTGTTTTTTGACAGCCTTTTGTAACAGTTTAAGAACTCACCAATAGATTATTGCCTTTATTTACCCATTTGATAACTTTATATATAAAAATATCTCTAATAGTAGTATATCGGGCCTTTTCAGGTACCCTTTATTTTCGCCCCTGATCGAAAAAGCGTCCTTAAAAATATCAAATTTATTAGTGTATTAAAAAGCTATATTAAGATATATTTTATAAGGAATATCGGGGTTGCTTTTAACACTTTTTTAATCGGCTTAAATTAAAAAAAAAAAAGGTTAAATAAATAAATTAATTAATTAATCTCTAAATTTTTTCTTTCTTTCATCAAATAAAAAATCCATTTGTATGATACAAATACATTTATTAAACCTGAAGCATTAATAGGATTTTTCGATACTCCGTGCGCAAAGCTCGATTTCGCGCACGCTCGAGCAACAAAGCGTATGCTAAATCTCGCTTTGTGCACGTCGTATCAAAAAATACG
>UELX01003582.1:0-22555 GCA_900480035.1 Eupelmus urozonus
GGGGGGGGGGGGGGGGGGGGGGGGGGTTGGAAGGTAATTGCAAAGAGAGGCGCGGAAAGAAGACGAACTGCGCTTTTATTTATTAACGGAATGAAGATGCGCATGATATATATGAATGAATTTATATATATGTGTATATAAATGTGTGTGCGTGTGCGTGACTGTACACACACACACACCAGATATATGAATATGATATAGTATATACACACCCTTTCACGGACATATATGTATGTGCATAAGTAAATAACGCCCAACAGTTATTGTAATTATAACAAACTTGAGAGTGCAACTCACAGCGTACTTAAATGTGAATAGAACAAATTTAATGAGGTAAAGCTTACATTGTTGAAAAAAAGCGTTCCGCAATAAGAAAAAGTTAATTTAAGTGAAAGATTCAAGAATTAAAAACTAATTTTTCATAAAAATTAAAAAAATGGAGAGTTTTGAGTAAAGTTTTTAATTACTGAAAAAATATAGGTTAGTCATTAAAAAAAAAAACATTCTTTTTCTCGCGCACACAAAAACATCCTGAGAGGACTCTGTTGATTTCGTTCATAATAATTAAAACGACGCTTTCGAGCATTAATTTCGCAAAAAATCAACTTTTCGTTTAGCGAGAATTCTTTTTAACTCAAAAGCCCTTGTGCTCGAAGGAAAGCCTTCGAAAATTGCAGCCGCGCCGTATAAAGTTCGTAAACCGGCGCCCTAGCCTCGAATCCTAGCCTTATGGCAAAGTTCGCTACTTCGGCAGAAGGTGCTAAAAAATTTCTGCGAACAAAAAATGAGAAGAGCCCATATTATTGGCGCCACCCTAACTTATGTGCCGTATAACTTTTGCGTATGCAGGCTATTAAAAAAATGATCGTTTGAAAAACGCGACGACGTTCGAGTGCAAGATCAATTGATGATTTTGCAACAATCCTTGGTTTCAGCACGTTTTATTTTAAAATGGAATATGAAAAAGTAGTAATTTTAAGTAAATATTTTATAAAACTCATATTTTATGCAATGTTCTTTTAAAGTATTTTCAATATAACTATTGAAATGCAAAAAGTTAAATTGCATATTTTATTTCTGCATTTTCGATGCATTTACGATCGCAATAGCGTGATGTGTTTTATATCGGAGAAAATAATTTCTCAGCGAGACCGTACCTTGTTGATGTCGAATATTTAATAGTTGTAGAAATGTACGGATATTTTTAAACGCGTTATTTACTCATAATACTCATTATTAGAATGACGTAGTTAGTTTCAGAAGCTTAAAATCGATTGTTATGGACTTATTCTTTTTAAGCTTTATCTAACATTATTTCATGAGCTTTTCCACAATTATCTAAGTTTTCTAAACATAAGTTTAAATATATTTCTTCATATTCAAGAGAAAACGTTAATCGACTATTAAGGAAATTTCAAAAAACTTTCCCGTTAAATTTCCGTTAAAAATTTAAACTAATAAACCGTCTTTTAAGCACTCAATTTTTTAAGTTTTAATAGTCGACCAGCGTGCTTTCAAGTTTAAAGTTTTCCTTTTGCAAAAGAATTCCTTTTCAACCTGATATTTCATGATCGCGCTCTTTAGTAATTAACAAAAATCGCATCCAATAAAAAAAAAGAGCTGAATAATTTCACAGAGCTAATTCAAACTCTAGCCGATCCCCGTTCAAAAAAGCATTTGTAAATTTTCAAAGCCCAGCGAGTACGAGCTCCTTTAAAAATCTCTCTTAGCCAGCATCTAGTGTTACACACCCATCTTCCGTTTTCCCATGTAAATCCAGCACGTCCACGCCAAGCGCGCGCGTCAAAGGGCTACTCTCTCTCTCTCTCTTTCTCTCTCTCTCTCTCTCTCACTCTCTCTCTCTCTCTCTCTCTCTCCCAGGCACATCCCACCATCCGTACACACACGACGTCGTCGTCCTGGCCTCAAAGCGAAGGATCGCCGAGCGGTTGGCTGCGTTAACATTTGGTGTGTGCGCCGCTGCGGCTTGATTAGCGGCAGCCCAGCGGCGGGGAGCGTAACATTTTTCCATCGACCTTTTGCCCGGAGGCGGCGGCCAGCGCCGTGCGATATTCGCGTCACGAAGCCGAGCCTTGATGAAGTATCGCGTGAATAACGCCCTGATAAAGGCTCCTCTGGCCGCAAGAAAAATGTTATTTCGCGCAAGCGCTGTACAAGGGCTTTTTTCTATTTTTACTTTGTTAGAGGATCCCCCTGCAGTTCAGCTTTTCTCTTTCTTTTTCTGGGAGGGAGAGGGAGTTCGCGTCGCGAGATGCGAGAAAACAAGCTTCCTTGTTGTTACAAGGTTTGCGCTGTGTTTTTTAGTGTACTCGCCGAGGAATGGCGAGTTATTGGATTGCAAGTTTAAAGAAGGTGGCTTGGTACTTTACTCAAAGGAAGATTTATTTAAAATGATAAATTTTTAGGAAATGTTGAATGTTACAAAAAAATTTGTTGAAATTTTTATTCTTATTGATCAAAGAATATAAGAGGATATTAAAACAATGTATTAATTAATGCGGTAATTTGAGCATTGAATTGTGTAATGGAATAAGAGAAGGCTGTATTAAATTAAGCAGTGATGTAGCTATACAATTTCATTATTTTCGTCTGATTCAATATTATATAATGACGATTAATGCAGTGAAATGTAATTCCAGAAAGTTTGAAAATAAATCGAATTAAAATTAAATTTCAAATTAATTATTAAACAAAAGCTAAACTTTTTAATAAAATATGTTTACATAAGAGAGCTAATAAACCTATGTTACAAAAATTAAATAAAGGTTAACAACTTCTTGTCTATAATTATACAATTTCGAGAAGAGAATTTATTACTTACTCACTCACTACTTCTATTGCTGCATATTTAAAAAATAATGTGATAACAAATTTACAAAATTTTCGCTATTCTGCTGGAAAAAATTTTCGTATGCATGTTTATTCAAAGTATAAAGCACATCAAACGTTGACTCCTCGCAGGCGAAAATCTGCTTGTTCCAGTTAAAGATAAAATAACAACGACCCGTAGCAGCTGAAATTCCGTGGGGCCTACGAGAAGGTACACACAGAGACCGTCCGCTCTGGATGAAAAGGGAAAGGAGAGCAGAAACATTTGAGCGAGGCACTGCCCGGGGCAGGATGAAAGTGGAACCGTTGACTCGATGAAGAGAAAAGAGAAAACAGTTCGCTAGGAGAATGTCAAAAAGTCAGGGTCAAAATTTTCGAGAGGGAGGAAGGTGAGAAGTTAGGATACCTAAATTACTGAATAAAAATATACAGCTCTATCAATACAAATATTTTTGTAGTGAGTCCATAATTTATTTGGATAGATAATATTAAATTTTAAAAATATCGAGATTTTGATTAAAAAAAATTAGTTGCAACCATAAATTTATTAAAAATTATTATTTATATATTAGATTCATAAAATATTAGGACGTTTGAGATTGTTAAAACAAAAGTTTATTTGTTTTAGTATAAATTTTGTGAATTTTAACCTTGACTAATCTTATATCAAATCTTACAGTTAAAATAAAAGTAGAAAAAACTAAAGGGAATACAGAAGAATTAAAATACATGCTAAATCAAGTAAAACGTATAATAACATCATAATCAACGAATGGAACTTGCAGACACTAAGAGTTATTTCATTTCTAGTTTTCTCCAAGGGCCAAAAAAACTCTAACCTTGTTGCACATCTTTATTCATAACACATTTCATTCTTAAGTCCAATTGCAAGAGAGTATTCACAATTAAATTTACGAATTTTCGTACGCAATTGTAACGTATATTAATACAATTTATAAAACTGTTATAAGTTGTATTTATGACTTTAATAAAATAATAAAAATAATTCGAATAATTGTGTTTAAAGATGAAATAAAACTTTCTTTAAAAACACAAATTGGCTATTCAACTATAACATGCATAAACTATAAATATTATTGACATATATCATATACTTACAAAAAATTTTAATTTTACATATTTAAAAAAAATGAATCCAGCATTTTAAATTTGAATATAATTTGAAGATAATCTTTTTTATGTAAAATTACTAAATGCCGCAGTTTAGCGTTACATTTATGTGTGTGTGTTTTACTTTTATGAAAATTCAGCCATTTTTATGAAATATCCTACCATAAAAAATGAAGGATTTTTTTTACATTTTCTCTATAAGTAATTTTGTCAATATAGCAGTAAATGGATAGAAAATGTGATGAAAAGCTTGTCATTAATGGGAGAAACGCAGAACGTTTTATTATTTATTATTATTATGAAATAGGAAATAAATTTGATGCAATGTTTTCACTCTATATATCTAATGCAATATATATTCAATTTAATATATTATATGCTTATTTTGAAATAATTACTTATTTTTGTTATACAACTATATATTTTGTTATAACTATTTCAAACATCCAAATAACGTATTCGTTTAATATATTGCAATTAAATTTCACAAAAAATACAAAAACTGTATAGATTTTTTATAACTGTAGCGCAAGATCTACAATTTAATTAATAAGAAATCGTTAGAATTTGTTTTAAAAATTATTAAAAAGATGAAAAATATATTTCGAATTATTTATGCCGAATTTATAAGAGTAGCATAAATTTTCAAAGTTATTTGTTTTGTCCATTTTTAGGATCGTCACGTAAAAAATTGCAAATATCAAATTCTGATGAAATTCGATTTCTGAATTTTCAAATGTGGAAATATTTGATCTTCGTTCGTAATATGAGTCAAAATAAAAAAACTTATGTTCCAAAAGTTTGTATAAATGTAAATCTTGAAATAAATTACTATTGTTAATCCAAGTTGTAAACCATTGCATTTTTCTTTTTTTCTTTTTAAATTCTAAACTACTAGTACTATTCTGAAAAACAAAAAAAAATATATTAGAAAACATTAAATAGATCTCGTATTTTCTCTCTACTGCCATTACAGGGGAACAGTCCCTTAAAAAAATAGTTCCAAGCGAACTAAAGCCAAAGTTGTGGACTGCACCTTTGCGCGCCATCGGCAGACCGAAACGAATGGGCTCTCATCAGCGGCGTTTAATGACTAGAAACTTCAGTCTTAAAAAATAACCCTCTGACTCTCCAGACGTTTGTGATGACTCAGTGCCGGTTGCAAAATCTTCCTTCTCGGAACTACGAAACCAGGACGGATCGGAAGATTCGATGAATCTGGCTAATGCCTGGCCTCTCTGGCTCCGTCGAAGTGCAGAGTAAGCGGAAAACTCGCACTACGCGCGAAAAGGCTACGCCACCTATCAATCGCGAGCTGGATTTTCTAGCTCGCTTTTACGTTGTTTGCGAAAAATGAACTTTTTTATTTTTTATAAACAAAATGTTAGAGGGAAGCATACTGAAAGCAGATACTTTTCAGGGAGTATAACGCTGAGTATACTATTACTGAGAAGAACTGACTTTTATTTCAATGTAGTTTTCAAAATACTTTTAACAAATTTGCGTGGGTTTCAGTGAATGTAAACGAAAAGCAGTGTAAACAAGTAAGTTTCTCTGACATTTTTAATAAATGTTAATAATTTCAAAAGTTCTTATTTTTTTAAATGAGTGCTTTGATATTATTAAAAGTAGGCGGACTAAAGCAAAAGTTGATTTTAAAACGAATTATGTAAGTACAAAATTGAAAAAACTTCAGTATTTCATAATTTTTAGAAGCTACAAATGTTTTAAAAAGTTACCAAATTCTGCTTAACATCAAAAAGCTTTTCAGAATTTTGTAATATAAATAATATTTATGCAATAAGTAAAACTATCGATGAAATACAATATACAGAATACCTATAACTAGTAAAAAGTAGAATGCCAAACATTTTCTATTATACTTTCCTCTTCAGTTCCAAAAGAAACAAAGTTTTCATGTATATTGGGAAAAAGATAAGTCGATTTCCAATAAATTTTTGTTAGTTCACATCATACGAGAAATATTCTAAAATAAGAAAAATTCTATTTCGAAACCCTTTGCAATATAAAAATTAATAAATGTTATAATGTTATCAATCATGTAAATCATCCAACCACAATATTCTGTTTATCAACTTCTTCAGGCAGAAAAAATTCAGGAAAAAGCTCGCTAACAAAATTTACGTTTTCAGTTCCCGTGCGAAATTCCCCTTTCGACTTCGGTTCAAAAAACCAAAATCGTAAAAAAATTACCCGAAAAAGGGTCGTGGCGCAGCGAGTAGTCTCGTCGAAACGAGCTCGCAAAAAAGGGGAAAGGGTCATTGGCGCTCTGTAGTGTTTATGGGCGGTGAGGTCGTACACGAATTTCAAATTTGCGCGGGGGTTTTGAAACGGCCGAAGCGCGGCCAGCATAAAGAGAACACGCGCACCGTCGGAACGACAAAACGCGAGCTTTTAGCGAATGGGAAACACCAATAAAGTTCTCTTCTGTCTGTTGTTGTAAGCAAAAAGATGCTTCTATTTTTTATATTCGAACTAATTAATAAACTAAGAATGTTAGATTACTTTGAGTTAACTAAAATTCAGAATTATAATAATAAAAGATTAATTAGCATAAAAAATTTAAATTAGAAAAATTTTCTGATTCTTTATACTATTATCGATTGAATCAAATTAATTGCTCGAGCAGAACTCTTATTCCAACTTTTTTTTAAAGTTGCAAAGTGTGAGGTGATAAAGGTACATTGATGTCAACAGTAGTTCATTTCGGTAGTAAACGCTACATATTTTTTTTTTTTTTTGTCAAACTTTGTAGGTGTAAATAAACGTAGAATAATAAACGTGGCATTCTTCTTTTCATAACTGCTCATGATATCTAATATGAAATTTATATTAATTCCATATTACATGTTATTCTATTCACATTTCTGCAGTTTAGATAGAAAAATTTTTGTGAAATTCAAAGTGACTATTTAATGTGGCAGTTTAAAATACATTAAAAAGAAGAAAAAATAGTAATAATAAATATAAATGAAAAAGTTAAAAGTTTTAAACTAATAAGCCCCCACCCTAAACAAGAAAATCCATCAACTTAGGAAAAAAACTTTACAGATCCTTATCAATTCGATATCCCGCAAAAACAAACACCCCCTCCCGCAAAAAGAAAGCCTAGAGACAAGGCTCGAAAAAAAGCACAGGCCTCCCTCTCTTCGCACCTGAGTGGAATCTACACCAGACAGCGCCTTAGCCCTCCTGGTAAATCCGCAATTTTCGAGTTCGATAGTCGATGCCTCCACGGGCGCCGGAGGCCGCGTTAAAGATGACGCACACGCGCGCATATTGTGAATTCGCGCGCTCTCCGGAATGAAAAAACATTGCCCTCTCAGGGAAAACGATCGCGTTATACAGAGAGGAGAGCACCGCCAGCAGCCGAGAACTCTTCGGCCTTTTTATTATTCATGAAACGACGGGGGGTGCTACGGCCGTTCCGCACGTCAGACGAAAGTAGAGGGAGCCAGAGAGAGAGCCAAGGCAAAGAAGCTTTCGGGCGCGTTGGCATCGCCCGTCGGGTTGTTACACGACAGCGGGGACCTTCTCTTGGAGGGATTATTTTTTTTCGGGGGAGTTTTTTGGCACGGCCTTTTTCCGCGTTTGACGACCCTGTGATTAGTGTCGATCGCGGGAAGCCGATGACTGTGATAAGAAACGAAGGGGTTTTTTTTTATCGAAAGGCTGATAGTTTGGAGGTATGGATCGAATATTTTGGAGGTGCAGGTAGTTTATTTTGGACGGTGAACAAATTGAAAGATTTGGTTTGCATGATAGACGTATTTTTGTAATAGAAAGGCTAATATTTGCCAATTATAAAAACCAGAATAAAAGTAAATGTTACCAGTTAATTTACAAGAAAGTAAGCGCCAAAAATAATGTTCCTTCTTCTTTTTTACTTCTTGATGAATATTTAGATTACCCTGACGTCTCCTGGAGATATTGAAATACATTTCTTCAAAATTTCAAAAGTTAAATACTTCGTAGTCAGGTTTCAAGTAAAAAATGGTACGAGCTAATAACAAGTTTTTAGCTTGTTATGAAAAATCTACTTTAAAACTTGGTAAATTCGATTAAATTTTCTGCTTAAAATACTATTTTGGATATTTTAAAAAAAGTAATTTCCAAACTAATAAAGTAATAAAATATTGCATTATTAGTTTTATATTATATTTTAATTAATTTTGTATAAAAGTTGAACATTGATCAATTCTACAAATTTAGTAACTGATGAATCAAAATGTTATCCTAAATGTTTAAACACTAGAAGTCAACATTTGTCGGCCCGCTCTTCAGGATTTAAACGTGATTGAAAGACGAGATCTATTATAAAGTAGCAAAATATCAATCCGCATACTAATAACCTACGTGAGCTATATTTTTTTATAAACGTCCATAAAAGCTTGTCCATTTTTAAATATAACAATTTATTTGAAAAGGAAGTGCTCTGTACTTTTATAAGTCACTATTTATTGACTTCTGATTAGAGCTGCACGACATGTCGATTGATCTTCACAAAGATGAGAATATATCAAAGAACTTTATTTTTAGCCTTTACTATACAGTGTGAAAGAAATCTAATTTCTATTGACAGCCTGTGGAATAAATGTCAATTATCTGTTAATTTGATAAAAACTAAGTATATTATCTACTATTTCGTCTCTCAATCAATTTTAATAATAGAATTGGTAATTGTTATAAACATCTGGCATAGAAAAAAAAGGCCCAATTTAATTGCCAAAATATCAAAGCGATTATTTATTGTACTAATAAACTTAAGCCTTTAAAACTGATAGAACAGAGAAAGTCTTGGTATTTTAAAAAGAAAATTAAATAATTGTTTTTAAAATTTATTATTTTTTTTTATAAAAGAAAAACTTTTTTAAGCTCATAAAATATTCAATAGATTTAAATATAATTATCAAATTTTTTTTCTTCCATAAAAATCAATTATTTATTTGAATTCGTACAATAAGATGTACAAAATTATAAGCTATGTAGGAAAGGAAATTTGAAATCTCAGGCTTCTGTTGTTGACGTTTATACACCATTTTATGGTAAATAAACTGCTTGAAAAAAGTTTTAGGAATGAAGCATGCTAAACTTTGAAACATTTCCAAAATATAAACTTTAAATTTTGAAGCATAAATTTACATCTAAATTTTACTAGCCCTTTATTTAAAACTTTTTCTACAATAAAATAAGCATATTTCTAAAAATTAAAAATTCTGATTTTCTTATGTGATTAAATTTCAGACTTAAACTTTTCGATTAAAATTTTAATATAAAGAATTTATTTACTTAATTAAATAACGAAACCCATTATTAATTAATCCCAAAATAAGCAGTATGAAAGAAAGCAGACAAAATAAAAAAAGAAGATAAAAAAATCTAAAATTAAAAATAAACAGTAAAAATAAGTGCAATCGTTTTAAAAGGCTATTTGAAACCTCCACCAAACCGTCACGACCGGGTCAGCGATTCGTTTTTATTTCGTTGTGCGACCAAAACGATGCACGTCGACTTCTCCTTTTCTTATCCGTCGACGACGCGGTGGTTATTGTGAGAAAGCAAAAAAGTATGTTGAGACGAGGAAAGAGCTCACAAAGAGCGCTGACAATGCGCGCATTGGCGTTTATTCGTTTATTTTGCATTGTCGTTAGTGGCGCTTGACTTTTTAATCAGTTATAGATTCGCATGCATGGGCGAGATCATCTTTTGGTATTCTACTTATTTATGCGATAAAAAGTGAGCTTTTGATTATTGTAAAATATGTTTAGTATTCAATTATATTTTTTTACATTTTCAAAGAAATTTTAATTACTTAGTGAAGTATTATTCATTATTAATCCTTTGAAAATTATTTTGGTATAATAATTTAATTGAATAAATGTATTTCATTTTTAGATGAATAATAAATTTATGAAGCACTATCTGTAGCTACTGATACGTCCTAATTTTATTATATAAGTTTTTAATAAAATTTTATAAGATCATAAACGGTAATAATTATTAGAAAATAAATTCTGTTATTAATTAAATCATATGTACATACAAACTTGTGACAAAGATATATAATATATTAAATACTTGGATGCGCCAGGTGTCTCATTGGCGCATTTTGCAATATTTCATTGTTAGATTTTATATTAATATTTGTTTCAAAGGTTTATCCTTAGGTAAGCATATACTAAATATTTATTGAAAAAGAGAGTGTATTTGCTCGAATGATCGATTACGAGAGCGCAATAAACAGACATTACAAATTAATTTATCAAGTTTCGACATTGTCGTCGTGCCTTTCAAGCTGTTAATTATATCGCATACAGATCGCGGATTGTTTACAAATAAACAAGGCCTGTCGTAGACAATAAACGAGCAGCGCACGGGGCAATATCACGTGCAAAATATCGATAATAATGTCGGTTGCAAAGAGAATTCGGCCAATAAATCAATTTCAATTTGTTGTCAAAATAAAAGTATAAGTACGGTGCAAAAGCAATTTAACCGAGCAAAAAAGCTAGCAGAGGCTAACGTGGATGGAATTTTGATTATTTCTAGAGAGAGTGTGAGGGAGAGAGGGAATTTTGAGCGTAACCTATATTACTTTTGGGAATACAAGCGAGAAATTCGGGGAACATTTCACGACGTGAGGTCTACTGCTACTTTTCGAGTTTAGCGCGCCGGCAGTGTGCCGACTAACAAATGAAACGGAAAAGAGTCGTTTTGGGGAATTGAAATTTTTATTCCTTCCGGAAAGAATTTTAAATATCGCAATTTATTAAGCTGAATTATACATTTTGAACAAAACGTTATTTATTTTACAAGATCGTAGAAAATGTAGTTTTTGATCTAATACTATCGAGGCAAATAATGTGAAGTTTTGCAAACAAATGCTATCGTAAACTCTCACAACACAATAGCTTTCTAAAGTTACAGCGCACACAATTTCCAAACTTTAAACAATTGAAACATTACAAGCAACATTTCGTTGTCTACTCATTTGTACATGCACACGGTGTAAAGATTATTGTGCCGTTATCAACATTTTACCCGTTCTCATTTTAAAATAACGTCAATATTTTTACGATATTGCACAGATATTTGAAACGAAAATGGTTTTTAAAAAAATATCTTTGAAAAATACTGCTGATATCATATTTCTTTAAATATAAGTTTTTATTATTCAATTTTCATATTTACATATTTAAATATTATAAATTTTAAAATAAAAATCCTTTTATCCTCAGGCACTTAAATTTTAAAGCATTTTTAGGATTACCTCCAGTATGCGTGCTTTTTTTTTTAATTTTTAGAAGAGGAATATCGCAGCTAGGCAATTGCTGAATGGCAGAAACTACGTACTCAATATAGCCCCTTCTATAAATGGCGCTTGGGCGCATACATATAACGGGCTGAGCGCACTGCGTACAATGAGGTTTTTCCGACGCTCTTTTTCCCTTAGGATCAATAGCGCAAAAACCATCAACAAACTGGAAAATATGTCAGTTGTTGAATAAAACTAAGCGCTGTAAGGGGAATGATGAATGCTTTCTGATGCTCTGAGCTTTTGCTTGTTTGGGAATAACTTATTCAGTCCAAGTATTATCTATTTCTTGTACTGACAAATAAATTAATATTATTTGATTCCTATTCATATCAGTTGCGTATGTATGCCAATTTAACCATAAATATAAAATAGAAAAAAATAAATGAAAAGATTATTTTAAAATTATCATTAATCGCATCTACTCGTTGTGCATTCCCACGTTCGACTCAATCTTGACTCGCACCACTTGTTCGCTCTTTGTTTTCCTCCAGCTACCCGCGCATCGCTCGGATTTTTTGTCGCTCTCATTCTAGCTGGCCGGCCGATTTTTACCCTTTAGTTCCTGCTCTTTCTTTCTCCCGTTCGAGCTCGTTAACGCGCATGCGCGGTCTTTTAGTGCGCGAACGCGCGAGCGGCGTTTGCCCCCGGGCCGTTTCCTTTAGTTATCGGTTTACCTCTATTTTTATTCTCGTGTATTTTTCGCCATGGTTTTTTGCTCGTCCCGCTGCGTGCAGCCTCGACTCTCTCTCTCTTTTTTTTTCCTGCGCGAGCGCGGGAAAATGGAAGAGGCGGAGGAGGCTACTTTGTGCGTTCACGCGGGATTTCGCTGAGAAAAATGCCAATGGTGCGTTTGCTGAGCTCGAATTAGTATTGTGAGTAAGTCGAGAAGTGGTTTGCATTAATAAGTGGTGAAATTGAATGGTCCGTTTATCGGTGAGTGGTGAGATTTATGGGTTAATTTCCGAAGTAGTTTTTGAGCTATAGTTTTCACTTAGCTATTTTATTGTAGTTCTTGTAGTTATAAGTGATTTTTTTAAAATTAAAATTATTAGTTACTTACAGTTGCAGCCAAGTGTATATTTTTTTGTTTGGGCTTACCTGTAACAATAAAATATTAAATAATTAGATTAGATATTTAAAATAAAACTTATCAAATGAAATTATCAATTATGTTAAATGTAGATTAAAAGATTTTTTATTTTGGAACAATTGAGTTTTTTTATGTTTTATGTAAGAAAATTGAGCTTTACATCCGATAGTGTGAAATTCAATTACATATACATTTCTCGGATATTATTTTTATCATATAATACATAAAATGTGCAAAACAGAGCAAAACATTATATTAGCTAAAATTAGTAAGATATAATAAGATTTTCATTCGTTTAAAAAGTATTACAATTCTAAAACAAACAAGCTAATAAGGTCAGCCATAGTATTTTAATGTCGCTCAATGAGCACTACAATATGCGTTCAATATCAAGGAAAATTGCCCGTACACGTCGCAAGATCAATATCTTTCTAGCCCAACTATCGCGACTCTCGCAACATCAAACTTTCTCCCTCCGTCTCTGTCTTTGACGCACACGCATACGCGCGAGAAAACTCGATTTAAACGAAGCGCGTGGCGAAATCGCCGCTGCACCGCCGCCGCTGCGCACAAGGTGTACCAGCTCTCTGTGCTGAAAATAGCCATGTGAGCACACTCGCGGCCAAGTTGTCAATTTACCGCAAGTTTTAATTGCTTTTATATTTGTTTTATCCTTTCGCTCGCGCTCTTTTCGGGGGGGAGGGAGTTCAAAGCTCGGGAATCGAAACGCGTTACTCGACTTGATAATTAAATTTAGTTTTCTGCCGCGGTGCAATCGGCCGGAAGTGAAAGTTTAAAAGTGAAATTTTTAAAGCCTCCTATCTCTTTTGCGATATATTATAGAATAACTTCGCTCTGTCGATTTGGTTCCATTATTTTATTGCGTTTTAAAAACCTTGATTAATAAAAATTATTGCACTCGTTGATTGGCAAGTGTAAGTAAATTGGCTGTTTCATTATTCAAAAATCATCCCAAATAAACCGTCATTTCATTATTTATACTCATAAATTAAACCGAATCCACTCAATGCAAATCACTTTAACAAACTCCATTATCCCTAGTTTATCGCAAACTCGTATATTGGCCGGCGCGGCCCATCCCAGAGGCGAAACCGCCTCAAAGCGGCCTCGCCCGCGAAAGAGAATCAAAGCCGGGGAAAAAATCCGCGCGACGAGCGCTAAAAACTTTGAAAACAATTATTCGCGGCATTATACGTTGGGCTGAAAAAAAAAAAAAAAAAAAAAAACAAGAGCCAGGCTAAAACTTGCTCTCTCCGCGCGACCTACGCGGTAGAAAAAAGTAGGAAAACTCGACCGAGAGACACGTGCTGGTATATGGCGTATATACACACACGTATATACAGGCCGACCCGCCTAAATGCTGTTATCTCCGGCAAAGTGCACGATAACGCAGTTACCTGTTTCGCAAAGCCTGCGCCGCAGCGCGCGCGTGTGGCTATACCCAGGAAAGTCCCACGTGTGGCGCACGGATACGGTGGTAGCGCTGGGCCAGAATACCGGCCGGATGACAAAACGCCTTCGAGGACGGGGCTGTGTGTGGCTGTGTATAGAGAGAAATGCGCTGACCGCCGATTCCGCTCGGAGGCTTTGGCCTGGGGATTACCGCGCGGAAGCGCGATGGAGAGAGTAGAGGAAAGAGATCTTGGCCACTCTGGGAGACGGTATCCTAGGATTTAGCCCAGGGCTCGCGGCGTTCGTTTTTTCTCCGGGAGCGCTGGATACGAGTATTCTATAACGTTTGCTGTATATATATGGTTTAGTTGATGGCTTTTTTTTTTAAGTGGAGATGTTCGATTGTAGAAGTATAAGCTTGGAGTTGAATCGAACTGTTTATGAGAACAAACGATGTTTTTTTGATAGGCATTGATTTATAGAAAAGTGATTTGAGAAATTGATGGAATTCATATTCTTTTGGATTTACCGTAATTTAAATAAATTGAAGTATAATAATATATCATATAGAGATAAGTTTTCGTAATACAAAAGTCTAAATTAACACTTAATTTCCATAACATATTTACATTCATACGTACCATCTATTTTAAATCTCACATAAATTATCAATTCATAAAAATTTAAGACCACGTTCCCAGCACATTCCCATAACACTTCCAAACATTACCCTCCACCATTCAAAATACGATAATAAAAAAATCCGGAAATTCTTCAAATCGCAGCCGCAATAATCCAGCCCCTAAAAGAACCCGAAAATCACCCCCTCCAGCTCATTAAAATAAAATCTCCCATACACATGTCTCCGGCTCTCAACACACCCCCTCGATCTTCCCCAAGCATCTAAAAATCCGGCCCCGTCGGCACATTCTCCCCGAGGTGCGCGTCTCCTATACGCACGCAAGCCAGCTCGATTTAATTCGCGCTCTTTATTTCTCCGGGGCGCGCATCCCGCCCCCCTCTCTCTCTTTCTTTCCCGGGGCGCTCGCGCACGTAAGTGCCCAGGCAGCGTGCATCGCAGGATCGATCGGCCATTCGTATGGTAATGTAAGCAACTACCGGACCAAACTGCTCTTTCTCTCCCTCTCTCTCTCTCCTCTACACACACTCGCGCGCGCGCGCGAGCAGCCAACGCGGAATATTAAAGGTCCGAATCCCATTAAAGTGTGAATTATTATTGGTTAGCTCGGCGGGACTTTTGCTCTCTTTCTTTCTCTTTGATTTTTTAGCGCCCCGAATTGAAGCTTTTTTTTTGAAGAGGGACATTTATTTTTTTTAATGGATTTTTACGATGCGGCGGTGGCGCTGGCTATCTGCATCTTTTAGAGAGGCGGGGGCGGGTTGGAAGTGGGGGACAAATTATTGCCGAGACGCGGCGCGAATGGGCGAAATTTGAAATTCGCATAAATTCCGGGGGGAAACAAATATAGCCTTTCTTTTTCTTTCGGAGAGCTATAAAAACAGTAAGTAGCCGGATAAGTGCTTCAATCCGCTATTGACCTGAATATCTTCCCGCGCCATGCTTCTTTCCCGCTGGAAGCTGCGCGTTTGTTTTTCCAATTTAAATGTTTTATGCTTTGTAAAATAAATTCGTTTCCATCATCCGCGTGCGGATTTTAACGGAATAACTCAGAAATATGGTGCTCTTTATCGATAGTTACAAGCAAAGTCCCAAGAGTTTCGTCGGATTATCCTTTTAACAATCCACATAGGAGAAAAAGCTTACGAAACTCTCGCGTCTCGAGAGCGAATAGCATTCGCCCAGCGCGAGAATGAATTAAAATAAACAAACAAGCCTTGCGGGCAATCGATCCTCGCGCGAATCCTCAAGCTAAACACAAAGAGTAAAGCCGGACTCCTCGCGCGGAATTACTCGTTCGGCGAGGATTACGTGCGCCGAGTTGATTTGTTTGGTCGAAAAGTACCGGGGCGCGCGCACGCAGCGGCATAGTATCGTTGGCAAATGGTACAAATCATCCGCAATTGGCGGGGCCGTGTGTACGTGTGTGCGCGGCCGCGGAGATAGGGCTAAGGCTGGCTGCGCGGAAGTCGGCCCCAACGATATGATCTATAGAGCTGGCGCACTGCGCTGCTAGTAGTGCCGGTAGTTCGCGATAATTTAAGCGCATCCTGGATATATCAGTCGAGTGCTCGCTGCCGCGGCTGGACTGGAGTGGATTTGAGAAAAGTGACTTTCCCGCCAGGGAGTGGTTTTTTTAAGTCGTGCCGATAATGGGCTTTGATATGCCAGAAAGGTTAGTGATGCGACTAGTAATTTTTTTAGAGATACGAGAATTTTTCAGAACGTTTTATGGAAAATTCGGAAATTTGACAATTAATGATAATAATTAAATACAATTGTATTTGCCGGAATGTTGATTTTAATTTTTGAATTTCTGAAGCAAGGTTAGTTACGGCATGGTCAACCGAGAGATACAGTGCGCTGGAGAACGCATTTCTAACCTTACCTCAACAAAAACTACAAATTGCAAATTAACATTCCGAAAGATAAAATTGTGATAAGATTGTCAGTGTATATGTTTCAAAACGTGTAAAAATGGCGACCATGTATTTAAATGGGAGCTACGGATTTTACGCGTGTAATATTACACACATGAATTTACAGTGATAAAATGCAAAAAAAATATTTTCCAAAAATTCAAAATAAAACTTTGTAGAAATAGTATGTCATATTAAACTTTTGTTCAATTGTTATGCTAACACGATTTTCGAACAAAGCAATTTATTTAAAAATTTAAAAAATGTTTCAAAGATTAAATAATAAATGAAATAAAATTTTTCAGGTAAATGAATAAAAAACATCCGAAAAAATACTTGATTCATTTTATAAAAAATATTTTTTACACATCAAATTTTATTGTACTATTAAAAGTGTACTCAAAAACAGTGATAAATTAATTAAAATAAAGTATAAAGGACTAGCAATGACATAATGATATGTAACATAAATATAATATAATGATAAATCATAAGAGAATGCTCAGAAATAATGCAACATGATCAAATATGTTATGATTTTTTAATTTCTCGACATATTCTAAACTGACAAATGAGGTAAAAAGTTAAATATCGTGAAAGATCTGAAAATAAGGAAAGAAAATTCGATAGTAAATTTTTTAGTTGGACAAAAATATCGGAAAAATGACGTTAGCCAAGGAAAAAAATGTTATACGAAGGGGAATATATCGTTATTCTATTAAATTATGGCTTTTTTCAAAGAAACTGTTAATAATATGAAATAAGTAAAATTGTTAAATAAAGGAAAGTGGTTAAAAAATACGGATAAATAACATTAAAAAATTATTATTATAGATCTGGCGTATGAGTTAAGATTATGAATTCTATCTGCGAGTTAGATTTGTATGGATCAAAAATTGATATAGAATTGTATGGCAAGCGTTTTTGAGATAGAAACATATGGCTAGAAGCCATTGATATGTTTATTTCTAATAGAAATAAACTTACCTGTGTTCATTTTATCATTTCAATTGCAAATTATGCGATGCACAGTGAAAAAATTTCTGTATTGTGAAAGATATCTTCTAAGTTTTGTAAAGATCTACATTTGGTAAGATAAATTTGAAATGTTGATAAAGTAAATTTTATTTTTGATGCAAAAAAGTTGTTTTTGTTGCTATTGTTTACTTAAGTAATCTATCGTGTCTTACGAAATAATAAAATTAATTAATTTACTATTTTCGAAAATAATTTTCTAATTTTCGCTAATAAAAACGATCAATTTAAAGTATCTTTAGCATTTGAAATCGCAAACCTGTTTTACTAGGACATGTGAATTTCAACGCAATTGAATGTTACACTCTTGTAATTTCGGTATCTATTTCCACCGAAATAACGTGGAACAGTAATGCCTTTGCAGACTTCCCCTGTATAAATTAACATCGTGTAAATCCACAACATTCAATCTTCCGAATTAACCGAAATCCTTTCTCACCCTCTTAACCCCCATCCCCCACCCAACCGTGCCGACTATCCCTAAACCAATTTTCATTTTTTACAGCGCAGGACACACACACACACACACACACACCCACAGAGCTTCATCTCGCAAGATGCAGCAGCACTCTCCAGCTCTGCGCTTCCCGACGGCAGGCCGTAATCTGATTAAGTGCTAGCGCTCGCGCACGCCTGTCGGCTTGTAAACGTGGATACGTAAAATTAATTATCAAAGCAAGCTAGGCGAGGGAGGACGACGACGCGTCGTCTCGGTGACGCGTCGCTGCGGGACGACGACGACGACAACGATAGACGCGGATGGATTGACTCAGAGCGAGCAAATACGCACGGGCTGCTGCTATAAGACACGAGTCTGGATTGGCTGATGCTTCTTATGATCATTTTTTAGAAAGGGAGGGGAGAGTTTAGACGGATTTTTCTTACTTTGATTGAGTGAAATGTTAATTTTGTACAAATTACTAATGTTACTTTAATTAAAAATAAATTATATTATTTTTTATATAGTAGAAATGTCATTTTACTCTGATGATATCCCGCTCTCAAAGTTTCCTGAAAAAAGTAAGTCACTTAATTCGAGCCGTCTCTTTATACAGCCTTTTGCCGCTATCGCAGCGAAATCCCTTAAAATGCGTGACAGGTAATTATCGTAACTCCCTTACAATAAGATAATTTCGCCGGCGCCCTTAACAAGATACGGAAAGACCGCGAGAGCTCGAGTAAATGAGAAGGCGAGCTCTCAGCGCAGAATGGAGCGAGAGCGCTGCACTAACCGTCCTGGAAATTATATATACACGGAGGAGGAGGGAAGCCCTCGAGAGCCTGACAGCCTCGTCGAGGAGATTTTGGACTCGCGGCGGTTTTAGACTAATGATGCAAACACGCCGAGACGCAGACACGCTTGGCTCTGTCTTACTCTAGCGCGCGCGCGCGCACCCGGGCTCTCTCGTATTTAGGCTGCGCGATTTACCCAGAGAAATGTACGATTCCGAGGATTGTCTGACAAGCGATACGCGGATACTCCTATAATCGTCAGCTTTTATGCATGTGAAGGGAGGGTCGGGAATGGTTAAAACTGGAGAACGCTTGAGAGGTAAAGGGTTGAATGACAGGTGCGAGCGAGCTGAATTATTTTAGTCGAAACGCTTGAGTTAGAGTGGACCGAAATAGAGGAAAATAATTGAACCGAACCGGATACGACGTTTAATTCTTGATGTTCTTTGTTCTGATGAAATTTATTCGTGTATTAATATGAGTTGAAATTCAACGTGAGAGAAGGAAATGACGTTTGAAAGAGAATTATGGTCTTTACGTAAAAATTGAAATTTTAAAGAAGAAATTTTTCTTTAAAGATCAAAAATTATTCGAACACACTGTGTATTTTATCTTCTTGCTTGACGCGGTATATGAGATGAGAAAGTTTTACAATAGATCAACTTTAATTCACAGTTTGATACAAATATTTTACGTTAGAAGAGAAATCGATTTTGAAAGACGAGTATACAAGCTCTAGTCAGTAAAAATTGATTCTGAAGGGTGCAGAAGATGGAGGGTTACATGATTAGATAAGACGGGCTTTCCTTTTTTGAAGATTCTTGTTGTTAGCTATAGAAGAATGTCTCCATCAAAATTTTATAAAACACGAGAATGTAGCTATTCCGAAAATGGAATATTGCATAAAATATTAGGGCCATATTATTATGAACGTTTACATTTTAAGTGTTTTTGATATTTTACAGAAGATAAAGTTCAGCGTAGTTCAATAAATCATAATATTCATGTCAGGCTAAATCCATAAAGCACTGACGTCGTTAGAAATTGCTATTCAAAATTTGATACGAACTGCAGCGCTAGTTTCTTGTAATATTGCTCGTCCGATGTGCGCCATCCCTCGCTGTACGCCGAGTTTCTATCCAATACACAGACCAGCGATCTCGAATTTCATTATTGGCCATAACGCAGCCTCTCCCTCCCCCCCCTCTCTCTCTTTCGCTCTTTCCCCCGCGTTCGCTCGGTCCTCTCTGTTTCCTCTTTCATAAATTTCACCGCCTGTAAATCAAGTTAGTTTACGAAACGTTTTTTCAGCACTGTTTGCCGCACTAACTTCATTAATCACTTATCATCGAACAAATACTTGATTTTCGCCTCCCAGCGTGAAATTCGGCGAGTTCAAAACTCAAAAAGTCCATTTACAAGGTAAAAAGCAAGTATTTTAATCGTTCTGAAAAGCGCTACCTATATATACCCGCGCTCGCCTTATTTATAAGCACATGCATGCATCGAGTTTGCGATTTCTCCGCAGCCCTCCTCTTGGCAAATTGATTGAATCCCCGTGGCACAAAGGGGTTATTACTCGAAGTAGTACGGCAAAGCACGCCATTCATACACGAATAAACGTACGGTACTCTGCCGGCGGCACGATAAGATACACGCCGTACTGATATCAGAGGGGCCAGAAATCCTTTGCAGTTTTGACCGAGGCTCGAGCGAGACGACGACGAGTTGCTCGCGGGTCTTCTCGTTTATTGGAAAAGCTCTGCTGGCATCGATAAGGCTGAAATAGAGTGACATAGAGTCGCTAATAAAATGATGGGAAGTTGGATAGGAGTGTGAGAAAAGATTTTGAGGTGGAAGATTAAATTTAATTTTGCTGTTTAATGATGCGCTGATACATTTGAGTACTTGATTCGATGAATAAAGCGATGTTGAAATCGAGTTCTCAAAAGGCAGAAAAAATGTTGCTCTTTTTGCTCACTGTTTTTATAATATATATTGAATAGTAGTTTTTCTGAATAACTATTTGATTCTGAAAGCTAAACAAACTTAAAATCTTTAAAAGCTTAATGATGTTAAAAGCAACACCGACCATTCCCACTTTAGGCAAATATATTCCAACATTAATAGTCGAAAAGTATTGAATAATTTCCAGTTGACCTGCGTGCGCTACTAAAAATAGTCAAAGAAATCGCTAGGTTAAAGTTAAAAACCATTTAAATGCATCATCGCAAAAATCTCTCCAAACGCATCGAGCTCCTCCACTACAAAGCCACTAATGCATCACATTCCAATTCTTCAAAATACACATTCCTCAAAATTCCTCCAGCAACTATAACGACAGATTAAATTCAAACCCTCCGACTCTCATACCTCCCCCGCAACCCTCCGCCCAAAGCCGCGGGAAAAAGGCCGAGGGAACGCGAAAACCTCCCCTCCTCGATAAAAAGCGAGCCAGAGAGTAGCTCGCGCGCGCGAGCGGCCAGCGGTCATTCATGAATATTCCCCGGAAAAGCCTTGCACAGCAGGAACCTATAGGCAAAAGGCAGCAGCAACGGGGAGAGAGAGAGAGCGTTTCGATGTCGCGCTGCTGCGCGCGCGGGCCTCGGTATCCTGAATGGAGGGATTGTAAAAGAAGCGCCGGCTTGGGATGCGCGCAATCAAGCTGTTACGGGAGGATATGCCCTTTCAACTCGATTTGCATCTCGATTTTCATACAGCGCGCAAGCTCGCCGAGTTTTCGAATATATACAAGCCGCGAACGGAGGGGGATGGTTTATGTACGCGCGGGAGATATTCCCGGCGCGCTCGCTCGCTCTCTCGTTTTTTTGGCTTCCTTTTCGAGCGCCTCGATTTTCGGATTTCGCGAGCGGATGGGCTGAAATAGGCTTGCCAAGTAGCAGGATTACGCATTTGATTTTACGGCTTTACGCTTGTTTTGCTTACCGCTCGAAACGGCAGTCGAGAAATTTGTTTCGCTTTTATTTTCGACAGCGCTGCTGCTGTATTGTTTAATTAACTCGTCTTTTTTCGTTTTTTCCTTGCGCTCGAGTTTTATTGAAATCTGAAAACCATGAGATTATTCATACAACACAAGACCGGCTCTACGAATACTTTCTTTATCCGGCGGCTGAAAGAGCTGTCAAATAAAAGCTACAAAAAGCCTTCTCAAGGCGCATCCAACACGCGGATCGAGCAGAATTCAGCGGAGAGAGCCTGAATAACTAAATTAAATAGCAGCGCGAACTCGTCTGGGGGGCGGCTCGAGCAGAAATTGTTTTCCAAGGGGGAAATCAGACGTCGGCGAAGGGAAGAAAGCGGGCCGAAGAAAAATAGAGTAAAGTAGCATCGCGGGGATTGAAAGTGCATTAGGCATCGTTCCACCTAGGGCTCGAAGGAGTTTGATATCCAGCCAGTACGAGAGAGACACGGGCTATGGACCCTACGCTCCAAGTAAACATATATATGTAGATGTGTACCTATAGATGGCTATAGGTTGTAACGCTCCACGGTCTTGGGCTATTGGCGCGGATAAGACGAGCGCGGAGCCTCATGCAGATAGGCATTTGCCTCTCCTGGGGCATCTTCGCTTTTTTCCTCCTTTTGCTCGCTCCGTGTTCTCGCTCTGCTTTTTGCTTTGAGCTTTGAGGGAAAAAATTCTAGATGTGATTTTTTTATATAGGAAACTAAATAATTATAATGCTTTTGATCAGTTTAAAGTTATAATAAAGTAAGTTCATCAAAATTATTTTGTAATTAAAATAATTATTAAATTATTTTTATATTTAAGACAAATTTAATCTTACTTTTAATGTAATTTAAAAGAAGAACACATAAATATTATGTTAAATACGTAAACTTACAGTGTAAAAAGTACAAATTATTTGTGTATTTAAATTTACGAA